>KN727245.1:9766-29292 GCA_000816745.1 Ancylostoma duodenale
CGGCCCTCTTTTGGGGCCGTCCGGTCGATATCGATCAGCCACAGGCCTACACACCTTACAAACAAACTTACAAAGTAAAAGAAAAAAAAATGAAAGAAAAACACACATATGGGCTAAAAATCTGACGAACGAAGGGGACCGCTGCCGCAAGAGGGTCGCGCCGCGCGCGCAGCGCATGCCGGGGGCGCTCGAAAATTTTCCCCCGATTGCGCGTAAGGACTTTACCTCTATCCGTCTCCTCCAGGAAAGATGGGAAAAAGTTATAGCCAACGTTGGCCAATACTTTGGCTGATGTATCTGCTTTGTTTTTTTTTTCGAAATCCCAATTTTTTTTCTCAATTTTTGCTTGAAAAAGGGTGGAAACTTTTTTACCAACTTAATATCTAAGCATTTATGTTAAGAAAATTGTCAGGATAGTTTAGTAATCAGTATAAATAATACTAGGAGAAGGAAAAAAGGAAAAAATCTTTCTGTGGAGTTCAGAAGGTAAGACTAAAAGGTTGAGGAAGTTGATGAAAAAAGGAATAAAAAGGAGGGGCTTAAGGATAGGGCCCTCATTCGCGGAAACAGGAAAAAGAAAGATAATCAAAAGGTAAAAAAGAAAGTTAAAGATGTGGCTCTCAAAAAGTATTACAATTTTTCCAATAACCAGGAAAAGAAACTAGGAATAGTGGTGAGATTCTCAGAATCCTTGTATGAGCGAGGATTCCCCGCAAAAATAAGCAAAATTTGAACAGGTGGAATTTGGGTAAAGGTAAAGATGATTACACGTCAAAAACTCGAATATATAGTAGTTAGATATATTTATTCATTTATTTCTGCACTATCAAGGTGCGCTCACAAAAGGGGAACATAAACTGCACTTGCATAGTATGACTAAAGAACTTCGAGGAGCTATGAGAGGAGAGAACAGTTCTACTACTATGGTGTAATTAAAAGAAATTGTAAGTTCATCAATGAAGAAAAGTTTGTGGAAGATTCTGGAAAATTCGCAGCTTAATGTAAACTACCAGTTCTATGCTAGCACTGAGTTAATCTATAGATAACTCGTCCTTCAGCTTGGCCTGGGTGAAAATTTCGCACTATTTGACACTACAGCCCGGTAAGAACATGCAGGAACGGGGGCCTGAGGGCCTATCTTGCCTGTGAGGCGTAATTTCAACGACATCAACAATGATAACAAGACTGAGGATGCTGTGGCAAAAAGTAGTGCCTCATACCCTAGTTTCTTTCAGGTAGCAGTAGGTAATTTTCACATAATCCATAGCAAATCCAGAAAATTCCGGTGTGGGACTTTCCACAGTCTGATGGGCTGAAGGCCAAAACAATAGTCCATAAATCTCCGGAAGAGCACATTCGGAGCAGCCAAACTCGCAAGAATTCAAATCGAAAGCGCGGGAAACTCTGCCAAACCCGCACAAAAGCCCGGATGATTCCGGAACGCCGGCCCGGGCCGAGGTCGTCGGTCGGCCGCGCGTGCGCAAGGCGGCGTCCGCTGGCAAAAACCGAAAGCGAAACAACCGGGGCTGAAGTGTGGCAAATGCGAGGTAAAACGCCGCGCAGAAAGAGCGTTCGGAACGCGGAGGCGGCAGAGAGTCGCGCGGGCGAGTGATCCACGGTAAATTCAGAGGCGACGAGGCAACCAAGGGCGCACAAAATTAGCGGCTTGCACGTGCAACTGTGTGTGTACCGTGGGCAAAGTTCAACAGCACACATGCACCCGGGGTTTCGGGACACCGGGTAGGTTAGGGATTTGATTGATTTGCGAGGTAATGGGGTGAGGTATTCGGCAGACGAGTAAGGAGATGATGTCCTGGGGAAGATCCGCACAGATTGGGCGGGGCATTAGGTTAACATTGCCGCAACCCTAGCTCTCCAGTAGCGAGATTCGCGAATTCCTAATTTCTGAAAGCAACGTAACCCTGTCTTAGGGGCGAACAAGTCCCACAGACTTAGTTATTAACTCTTTTTGCCAGAGCGATTTGTTGAAGCCCAGAAATCGATGGAGTTGTAGAAGACGTCATTTCCAGAGAGTAAAACTCGTCCACCTTGCATTAAAAGAAGGCTCAGGGTATTCTCTTAAACACTTATGAGTTCTGCTACAGAAGATTCTATTTGGGAAATGAATCGTCATCACGCAAGAAAAATAGGTATTTAATAAGATAAAGATAAGAAAAAATCGTGGAAAAGAGCGCACAAAAGTGGACCTGCAAATAAAAGATTTTGAATTAGTTTTTCCTTCGAATTTTCACTGCTGTATTATAATTCACGGCTAATTATCTTTGGCTCCACCCACCGCGGTATGGGCGAAATTTCTGTAAAGGAGTTATCTCCTGTTAATATTCACAGCAAGCAAAATGCCTGCATGGTCACTAATTTTCCTCTTGAAAAAAAGCTGGAGGTTTTGACCTAAACTGTAACAAGGCGTCCCTATTCAAACAAAGACACTCAAATGCGTCGTTGCTTCTAACATTAACTGGAAAATTTTCTTATTTCTAGAACGGGTACTCCAAATGGCCTCGGTATCGCATTCCTTATAAACTGTTTTAGCTGTTGGACCTTACCGAAAAGTATGGAAAATTCTATGGTAGGAGAACCCGTCCGCACGTGGAATTTCATCCAGGCAGTGAGTCACGGTAATACTAACTCGAGGCACTTATCACAAAAATCGGATGGAACACCATTTATGTTCTTTTATGCACAGTTGCAGAAACATCTGCGCTAATCCACGCAAAACGTGCCGACTGTAATTTAGCTCGAATGGTGTTAAGGTGCAGAATGAACGCAAAAATCATGATCACTTCTTCAAATAGACACTCTTCGAGACGATCCAGTGAGACCTTCCTGAGATTTTGAGCCGGACTTGAGTGGTGTTCCCAAGTTTGTTCCATTTCTCACTTTGATTTAAAATTTTTCCAACAATGCCGCCTACCAATTTTTTTGTAAAATTCGTGCATGTGATACGATGTATTCTCGAACTAATTAAATAAAGGTCATTGCTTTTGAAATAGTAAATTTCTGTGAACGCGTGAGGTAAGTTCTTGAGACGCTCATTGAGAAATAGACGAGTTAGTGCTGCTCTAGTGCTAACAACAGAGTTTTCGTTGAATGTTAGTGAGAAGGACTGGTTCATGGATGGAGCTGTAGGGGTAATTACGCACCGGATTCGTACAACCCTATAAAATCAAATGAATAACGAGTGGGATCCATGAACAATTCAATAGTAAACAACAACAACAAATCAACCCAAAGTGTCACAAAACTAGGGTGCTTCGCTTCCCTAAAGCGCACACAATAAATGAACAACAGTGCGATCATGCCAGAAAACGCGGGCTGAAGCGAGGCCAACGCGTTCGCGGGCGAACGCCTGGGCAATAATGATTTTTTTGGCGCGGCGCCAAGATGGCGGCGTTTCAAGGACGTCCGACCTCCGCCCCCCGCGGGCGCTGGGGACGCGCTGTGTGCGCGAGCCTCCCGGACGACAGCTCACGTAGACACGATGGTGGTGGTCTGACCAGACCAACAGACTTCGTGGCTTCGATGCAGTCTGGTCGTTGAGAACGCAGAGAACAGACACTACAGTATCGCTACTGTAACCTGAGTAGTAAATGAGAGTGTTTTTATAGAAGAGTAGTTGCACTTACCCTGCTGAGGAAGTGCTCTTCCTGAGCGGAGCATCCAAGTTTTTTTTTTCAATTTTTAGATTGTTTTAGGCATTTTCATCTCTAATAGGAGGTGACCAGCGGGACTCAAGGAGGGGGGAGGGAGGAGGAGAGGTGGGGAAAGGGAATGGGTCTCCGCCACCCAGTGGACCCAGCTGGAATAATAAAAATACCAAAAATACAAATTTTAATATTGAATGAAAAAGAATAAACAAAAACCAATAATAAGATTTATGACGTTATTTCAAAGATTCGGATAACTATATTATGATTGTTTGAAAAAAGTGCAAAATTTGGTGCAAGACTTCCAGAACAACCATAGTTGGTAAGCTCCCGTTTGTTTCTGTGGACGTTTGAATATTTTGATATCCAGAAAAATCTAATCCGTGGACATGTGTTCTCCTACTAGTATTAATGCATATATCGAGACAGGTCTTGGTCCACATGATTCAAGCCCACTAAACATGGACGTCTTTTTTTTTTCGAGGAAAAATAACGCTGTCGTTGCAACTTGGTGAGCTTCTTGGGATTTGGCAGCAGCTTGAAAATACACTGCTAAAATTTATTTAATTCTATATGTTATATTATTCATACAATTTTCTCTTTCCCACACCAGGTTGTTAAAGGCAGCACCCACGGAAATTTTTGACATTAGGCTCTTAACATATTTCGGAGGTATCAGGAGAGCTCTACACTATCTCGAAGGCAGAACTTTCTTTTAGTCTCAAAAATTCTGTTTTTGGACGTTGTTTATCTGGTCAACAGCAACAGGAGTGGTCGAGTTGAGCGAGCCGTGGCATGAGGACCGATGGCAAAAAATCGATAAGGCCGTCTTTTTTACCAAAAGGATCCCCGCAAAATCACTTATTTCATTCGAATTACAGCCTATTTACACCGTAGCAAAGTAAATAAGCATTGGAAAATTAGTACCACTTAGCAAAGAAGTTACTTGAAAATCCAAACATCACGGAATTCCCTGACAAAGAAGAAATGAGAGAAAATCTAAATTTTTTAAACTAGCTCTAACAGCAATCAAACAGCTACAATTACTGTGCAATTATATTTAAAAAAGGAGAGCAGTTAGCATAAACGAAAAACTTAAAAAGGTGAGGGAAACCTGTATAATTCTGGAAGAATATGAGGAAATTATCTGGGGAAGGCGGTGGTTTGATGAATAGATCAGCTGACAATCGATCCTTTTCGCGCCCCAAAAAGATCTCGGTGCTCTAGCCCGGCCGAATTCAACTGGCAAACACGTACAATCAGCTGAGAATTGGGTCCGTCTGATCCTAGGCGATCTTATTGTAGGAAGGTAAAACGACACTTTCACTGCAGCTTATGTGGCGAAAGTATTCCCTGAATCCAGGGTTTTTCGAGACTTTCAAAATATTCGAGACGAAATTTTCCGTGGGTGCTGCCTCTAAGGTGGAAATGTTTATTGTGACCTGACGTTTTGAAGAGGGCCGTCTTCTTTAAGGGTCTGAAATAGCTTCCAGCGTTCTTCACCTGTGCACTGTACAGTCAAACATCGACGCTGCCCCTGGCAAGATAAGATGAGAACACCCAAACTCGAGCTTCGACCCCACCAGTGCTTTCCACCGTTTTGCAGGAGTTGCCCACACAGCTTGAGATCGCTTGAAGGGGACCAGTGAGTATTACTCAGTGTCCGGATCTCATTTGATCTAAATTAGATAGTTCACATCACCATAAAAAAGGAAGAAGCTCCTTGTCCATTATAGCCATTCATTCTTGTTGTTCATTCCCGGATTTCCGGTCAAAATTCAGGCCGCATCCAGCTCCTCTCTCGCAGAAATTTCGTTTTCTAACGTCCGTATCTTTCACCTTAAACATTAAATTCACTACCATTATGAGCTTCAATGTTGTATCGCCTTAGCCGAGATGCTGGGGTTCCTCGTCTTCTTGTGGCCGTATGCTCCTTAATCCGCACACATAGTGGTGTACCCGTTTTCCTGATGTGGAGGTCATGACAAGTCAAGCATTCTACTTGATACGGGACTCTCATTTTTGCACGATCGCCTACGTTTCTGTGCGGGAGCACAATCGTCAACGACTAGTCCGTCTTTACCATTTATTGTACCTATGTGGCTTATTTATTGTACCACAGACCTCTGCAAAATTTTTCGTTTTTAGCTCTAGTATAATACAATGACGACATTGTTTCCCTGCCGGTTCGTTTCCATCGAGGACATTCCACTCCAGAAAAGAAACATCCAAAATAGTCTTGTAGCCAGCGGAAGCACATGCGAACAAATGGATTGGAGCAGGTAAATATTTCCAGACTTTCGCTGAACTCATTAACATAGTGAAGTCGATATGTTCTCACGACCAGACACACTTCTCCCATTTGCTTCAAAGGGTACATGTGATACTGTGGAATTGCGCGAGTGCGTCTTGGAATTTTGCTGTGACTACGAAATCTGCGGTAATTATAATTGTAGCAGTGTAAGAAGGACATTTTCCACAACGTCACCACGCCTCCTTGAGCTAGCTGTTTTTACCAGCGGGTGGCGAAAAATCGCTTTACTCTTCTTGAAAACATTTCTTCTAATTTGTTCAACGTTTTCGATAAAAAACTGCTCTTATGTTCCCTATATCACCAGTAGAAATTACAGAAATAATTGGCTCTTTTGCTCTCTCAATCTCTCAACAGCACTATAGAATCTGTACTATTTTTCAATCTGCGTGCAATCGCTGCTACTGCCATACAGATTCTTGCATGAATTGTCGCCATGTTCGACTTTCTACGAACCTCTTCATTGTGGAGAATTAGATTGTTGTTATTGAGGTAGCCAAATGACGTTGATATCAGCTTTATTCTCGGCTTACGTTTCGTCGAGATCGCCTTCTTCAGAGCCTGAAAGGGTGAGATCGACTGCGACCCATCCGGACAAACGTTATTTTCCACCGTTTTGCCCAGAATTCTTGTAGGGGGAAACTTTTTGCTTGTGTCTAAACAAGGCTTTCTGGCACAATTCCTCCAAAGCTCTTTAGAATGACGTCGTATATTTAATCCCAACCTTCCAGTACCGCCGCTTCCAAGTCATCGACCGTGTTGTACTGTTCGTTTTTCCTGTGAACTTGACGCACACTTATGCCCCACATATTCTCAACTGGGTTACAGTCTGGCTAATGAAGTCTGTCCTTTTTGCCGACCCTTAGATTACCAAAACTAGTCTACTTCAACGTGGATACATAGCTCTGATAAGAACAAAATATTTTAGTCATCATCTTTGTCATTTGGAAACATGAGTGACCCGGAAAGAATATTTCTGTACGGATTTGTCGTACTTAATGAAGCGAATGGAACTGTCCCATATTGATCGGATATCTTGGAACCTTGTTATGCATGCTTTGGTGTTAATGCATAATTTTCATACGCACTGTATGTACAGTACTGGCCGAAAATAACTCACCTTTTTACACACTCATCCATAATGCATAGCTACACTGTTTGCTGAGATTAGAGGTTTACTTGAAAGGGGAAAAATGCCTGAAAACGTTTCTGTCAAGCTGATTTGTGTTACGGTTAGCGCTGCCTCCCTTCGTTCGCTGAAGGTGACCAAATGTATGATCTTAATGAAATCAAAGTCACAAGAATGTACATACCATGCGATTATTTTATACCCAAACTACAGTAATTACACGTTCCATCGTAGTTGTTACGTCGATCCTTGTTGCTCTAACTCACATTCCCCTCAAGAAGCCCTTTTCAGGTACTTCCTCTTTTTTGTTAGTGTTTGGATTAGTACTGACAATGAGCTGTATTCAGGAATTCCACGATTTTACCTTCTCTCATCCATTATTTTGTTCCCAGCTCAGTGATCTCCTGCTTCTATTTTATCATATTTACCGGCCGCCACTTGATTTACTGATTTCAGGACGACTTGGAGCTACACACCTCTATACGTAAATACGACAGAAGCTCTCCCACAATGGCACAGCAACACTTGGACAACATGGAGTAAATTGTTTTACTTTCATTGAGAAGATGTCGTTTGTCCTTGAAACTGAGTCTCGAAAGAAATATTTACTCACTTTGATACTTTCTTTTCGGCTGGCGATCTTCTTGGCGAAATCAGACAGAAGAGATAGATGAGTAAAATATAATCAAGAGTATGGTAAAATACTTGTAGAACAAAGAAAACCCTATTGTTCTGCGAGTATAAACGATGTCCGCTGCACTTGGGAGTCGCTAGAAAATTCCCTGAAGTTGCTCTTTTTCAGAGACCTTCACTTCGACGTCAGCCGAAGCTATGATCATTTTCAAAGTGTGCTTCCTTTTCTGAAGAAAAGTGGTGAGTTCTCGTAATCGACTTGTCACGTTTCTGAAAAGTTTGTGCTGATGACAGTTTATGACATGATTTCCATATATTCGTTCATTGCCGTTGTGACCGAAAGTGCAGCTAATCTTCATGACAACTCGTCCGCAGCTTGTTGTTATAGCGCCTAAGGACGTCCAACATGCGTAATGTAACTGTTATGAACCCAAGGGTCATGATGTCCACGTGCGTACTTTCCTCGTAAGCTGCTCTTGCTTCATAAGCCGCTAAGTAAAGTTTTTGAAAAGATACCCAAACAGATAGTGAAACAAATATACACTGGCCAAGACTAGTGTCACACCACCAAGCACACGAATCAAAATATCAAAATATATGGCAACAATACACGAAGAGAATTCCGATCGCAAGGGGGTTTGATGGGCTGCGGGACGCTTCCTTTTTCCTAGGTGCGACAAACGCAAAAAGGATCGCACATCAGCAGGAAAGTGATGAACTCCACACTGGAGTTTATTCCGCATTCGGTCGGTGCACACGAAGAAGTGCCTATCGGCGTCCGCGGGTGCGCGCAATCTTGTGGAGGCACCCGCGTATTGAATATTGTAGATCAAAAGTCGGTCACTGCGGCCCACTCACCCTAAACGAGACAATGAAGACCAAAATACATAACAACGCAACGCTCAACTCACTGCTGAGCCGTGAGCGCTGGAAATGAAAGTGATGAGATCAATATTCAAAGCAAATACTCCTCTTTTTCGCTTTGTTTGTATCATTTATCGGAAGATTTATGGTGTTGTGTATTTTGATTTTGCATTTTGCACTCGTCACTAGATGCACCAACGTGCATTTGGTAAATGTGTATTTAGTAACTAAACTTATGTAAAGAAATGTTTTCCTTAAGATCCACCAAATTTGAATTTGGGGGATGAAACGCCCCAAAATATTATACTAACATCACAAATTTTATTCATGTCATTACACTGAAATACTCGCGTGCATCTACGATGTTCATGGTATAGCGAAATAATAAACAATGAAATCCCTCAAATGTTCACTTTGAGAGGCCTATAATTTTTTTTGATTCGATGATTTAATAAATTACTAATTTTATCGTTCCACCCAAGTCCCCAAAGCCCTAGCTTTTCTCCATTCTCTCTCCCTCCTGGCAGTTCAGTTCTGCGTCTTCCGCCGATGAGTAAGTGAAAAATCATTCTTCGGTTGCTAGACAAACAAAGGGGTATTTTTTGCGCTCACATATCCTTTCCAACGGATATGTCGCTGGATAATCCCCTAGAATAATTTTCTTGCCCTTATCATCTTAATGTTGCGATCAATCTACAATTATCTCGAGTAATCTACAATAACATTTGCAATCTTAAGCCTGATGTACTCTTAAACATCCCCCCTGCTACTCCGTCTGCTCCTCAGTTCTGTCAATGGATCTAAAGATTTCGTTGTTTTTAGGATATCCATAACGCAGTCGGCAGATGATTAAGAGTAACACTGCAGGCTCCCATTGTTTTCGTTTCAGTCTCAATGGTTCTTGAGCATTAGAATACAATTTCCTTTTGTTCTCAACATGCGGCGCACATCTGATTTGTGATACTGTAAATGTCGGACGTGAGCCCAGACGCTCATCTTCAAGTCATTAATCTTTTTGAGATGGGCGGACAATGCGAGTCCGCCCACGAACTAGAACTATTTTCCATTTTTTCTTTTGAAATAATCCCTGGCCCTGTTCAGTTGCTGCTTCGTTGCTCTATTCACTCTTCTCGTTCATTTATGGCTCTAAGGTCATTCTAGGTGTCAGCCAACTTCACCTTTATCTGCATTGTATTATACAAATATACAATATATAAAATCCAACGACGCACCAAAGTACAGCCCACAAAGTGATAGTTGTCGACTTAGGAATTTTTTCCCGCTTTATCTTCATTCGCACACAGTTTCATGCAAAGATACGACAGACTAACATTCTTGGGACTTGCTGCACACTTTCCCGACTGGTGTAAGCTGGCGCGTTGTTGGACCGAAGGATTGAGGTGGACGGCTGTACGAAACATCTACCGTAGTGCATATACATATTCTTCTGTAAGCTGTGATTTTTCGTCGATCTTAACACGTAACAAACCTGACGATTAACTACGACTCGAAAAGGACGTATTATCCTCGACAGATTCATTTGAGCAAGGGCAACCTGTGCCGAATGTATGCACTACTCGCGCACGCTGCAAAGGAGTGCGTCCCAATTCCGTCTGTGTTGCGTCAGAGGTGTGCCTGAACCTGTCCTTCATCATGCGGTCGCACGACGAATGCAATCACCTTGTGTGAGTTGCCCTATGGTGAATTAAAAGATTTTTCATGCGTGAGGATAGAGGAGCATCAGTACAAGTTGTAAGCCGAAATGTGGTTAAGCAGCTCATTGTCGTTTGTTACGCGGTTTTTCGATCGGAACCTTCTGTGTCACTCGGGCAGGCGCACCTCAAACTTGGCTAACTAAACTTTACTTTATCATACCTATATATGTATCCCGAATATACACAGCCATATTGATTAGAGTGTCATTGGGGTTTGATTTGATTTATTTCGTAAATGTAGCATGAAGACTATTCTGTTAAAAAGAATTGGAACACATTATAAGAATTGGAACACATTGTAGGAATTGGAAGACATTATAAAGGGTTGAAACATATTATAAACCAGCCGAATGCCGCCGCTCCGCGGCGTCATCCGGCGGGCTTTAACTGCAGAATATGAACTTGAAATAGCCGTTTTCCGGCATCCAGCCTCACTACTGCACGCCGTCCATGAAGCGTTACTCGACAGCGCTGGCCCAGCTCTCTGTGAGGGATTTGAGCGCTGCGGATAGTAACGGGAACAGTACATGAACACATGTTGGAAACCTTCCTCAAACTTTTCAGGCTCTTATCTGATAGACAGGCTGCCATTTCATCTACAAAGCATTCCACCTTTGAGCACTTTCCTTCCAGGGATCGAATGTCAAACTCTACAAAAAGGGCCTTCTTAAAAGTAGCATTTGTCTTCTATACTTCTCAAGAGATATTACTGTATCTCTGATATTCTGACCGGGGATGTCCTTCTCATTTTAGTGGAGACTTTTTCACTTCTTTCTCCAAGGCGTTTCCCCTTCCCCTCCCCCCCCCCATCCCAACATCACCCCAACTCATGTGCGCTCTCTCTCTCTACCTTTTTACCCATTTGCGCTTCCCTACTTGCCTACCATCACAGCAGTTCTGATCATCTGACATGCCCAAAAAAGGGCAGTTTGCTCACCACGACACTGGTTAGGTCTCACCACAACGTGGTGATGGGTTCCATCACGATGTGGTGGAATTGGGCGTGGCCTGAGTGCAAATGGCTATGGTGCTGTGCAACATGAGAGATATTATCGAATTTCCATACATCGAAGGGCATCTGTCAACCCGCGTTGGATACGACGCGTCATCTCTACATAGTGCTGCGCACGCACGCAGACAGTCACGGATTGTCTGCACCATATACTAGGTATGATCGTTAGATAAGGGATCACTAGACAGCTAAGACTTTCTGTAAGTTGTGCAACCGCTGCGTACTAGAAATGCTATTTAATCAAGGATTTTATAAAATCCCTTAATTCTCCCTTTCAATTTCTCATTCCTGTACATATTTGCAGAATTTGTTTTTGTGCCCGGATTTTGCTTGCCTCATAGAGCGATTAGCTTATCTCTTTACTGAGAATTTTCAAAAAAAGCAATTGAAGAGAATATTGCATGGGAAAGAGGCGTTGGAGTAATAACCATGCACTAGAAAACAAAAAGTTTGCAATTTTTAGTTTTTCATAACAGTTTCTTTTAGTGTAGAGGTGAGAAGTTCAATTTATCACGAAGTTGCTGAGCCATGATGAATAGATAAATGTCGAAAGTAGCTATAGCTACAGCTTAGGGTAAGTGAAACCATGCTTTGATTGCTGCATCAGATAATAGAGTTTTTGAATTCAGCTGCAGAACTTCTAGGAATTTTTCTCCTCCCAATTTGATGGATTTTACCTGTTTTCGCATTTCTTCGTGCTCCTCGAGCCTCCACCATACCTCTCCTGTGTGCTTATCACACTTGTCTTCCTTTTGGGCGTTGCACTGCGAGCGCTTTTCGCTCCTCGAGGAATGCCAACATTTAAAATAGGAACACCTACAACAACTGCACACAGGAAGCGACGAGAAATGCGGTTAAACACGAAAAAGCTATCGAAATTCGAACAAAAAACCTCCACAAATCGCATTGCTGCGGCGGACGATGATGATTTCCGTCACGCACGGCGCGGTCGCGCGGCGAGCTCTTCGGGGTAGCGGAGGCGCGCCCCTATCGAAACCAACTGTATATGTACCATTATTTACTATTGCCTTTGCTGCTGCACTTACTACTACTATGTTCTTCTTGCCTTTTTCGTTCATTACCGCCTTTATGATTGTCTTGTATGTATATAAAGCCATATCTGGTAAACAACAACAGCTCAGCAGTTCTATGAAGGTTATTATCTGCGGAATTCCCAGAGAGGTGGTGATGAACCTGGATCTCTGAGGCGGGAATGTTTTTCTGATAAAAAAAGTTGACCTCTCGAACACAGATTTGTGCTTGGTTTGCGAACTTGTGTTGTTCTGCCATGATGATTGAAAGATAAGGCTTCGAAATTTCGGCTTGACCTGTCATTGCCCTTGGTCTCGTAGAGTGAATGTGAATTGTGAAACCCTTTCAGGCCTCGAAGAAGGCGACATAGCGCCGAAACTTTGACCCTATAAGGAATAGAGGAATTCAACAATCTCGAGTATTGTTCAACAAATGGACTTAGATGATCTATTCTTTGTTTGGACGATTCATCTTTGCGAGCAATAGTAAAGAGAGCAGGATGTCGTCTCATATTTTCTCAGTAATGCTCCTCCACCATCATGACTGCAAAGCTTAGAAAATACCAAGGAATTTCCATAATTTCCGTCACAGGTACTCAATGAATGCTTCACACGCTCCAATTTGATTTTTAAGGTTTATTCTTTCTTTTATCAATCTGTATCTGAAGTATTTTTCAGCACTTTCAATTACATTCGGTTGGATAATCAGTTTAGGTTAGTTTAAGGAAGCATAACAAGTAAAGCTGAGTCACAACCTCCACATGATTTTGTGATGTAGGGAAAGTATAATAACGTCAGAAATGAGAATGTGGGAATCCTCTTTAACGAAGCCCCTCAATGCGCGAATTTTCGCAGGGTCGTACATGATAGTCCGTCTGCGTCTATGTATCTTTCATCACTCGGCGAGAATGGTAAACAATAACAAAAGTTGACGCACAGACGATGTGCGATTGGCAGAATGATGGACACAGTCACCAATGATGAAAGCAGTGGTCTCGATTATTATAAATTAGGGTAGCAGAATCATTGAATATCGAGAAAATCCAGCTTTCTGTACTTTCCATCACTGTATATTATATTCATGAACTTGGTAACTGTCCTAGAGTAATAAGGATAATAACAAAAAATATTTGCAGTGGAATTCCCACATAGGAAGTGTTTTTCGATACAGCCACACTGAAATGTAGTTTGCGCACGTGAAAAAGTTGTGAAATGCAGAAACCAGGAAGAATCCTTCACACAGTCTGCGAGTCGTTCTCACGCACTTAACCACTGCCTGTAATGGACAGGCACAACCCACACTAGTACACACCTACTCAGTCACCTATGCTCACAGCTTGGTAGGCAGAGCAATGGGGAGTTCGTATTTTGAAAATTTGTCTTATTGTGCCTTTTCATTGATAATGGGAGGGGAGGAGCCTGACTCAATACTCAATTTGCTTGTTTTTGTTGTCCGCAGACCATAAGCCATGTTCAGGAGCAGAGAAATCTGGAATTCGTACTTCCGAAACATCCAATTCTCTGTTTCTTTCACTTTTTGACTTTAGGCTCGTGACTTGGAGAACTGTCTCGAATCCGGGAGTTTCCAGAGATTCGGATGTCAGTTCTGCCCTTTTCTAGCTATTTTGTGCATTCAAATCACTATAAAGAAGAATGCTAACATAAGATAATTTCTTACGCAATAATAATGTGTTCATTCTAATCTAGCTTTTTATTCTATTAAGATAAACAACTATAACAATAGCATACAGAATTGCTGAACCGCTTTATTCACTACATTTCCTTACAAATATCCTACACGGCCTTTACAATTCGGCCGCTTGGATTTCCGTTATTCTTTTACAGTCCTCATGCTCATGACTTTATCAAATGCTCCACTAGTTCTACTCCACCTGTTTTGTCCGATTTTCTTTGATAGCTCATTACGCCATCAAGTGCAATTATGACCTTGTCTCATTCGGTTCACATATTCGTAAGGTATTCAAGTCGTTGTTAGCCACGCCCTTCTACCATCATCCATTCCTCTCATCTTTTTAGTCTAGAGATGGTTTCTTCTTTGTTGCCCATTTCGTCCAGTCGCCCAGCTTTGTTAGTGCTCTCATCTTTTCTACTCTCTTCTGTGTTCCCGACATTCTGGTGTCTTTACGCTCTACTATCAGGTATAAGCGGAAGTATTGCGTAAGACCGAAGTTCGTAAGTCGGAAGTTGGAAGAAGTTTGAACTATGGGAAATTTGGATTACACGACGAAAGAATTGAGGAACCTCCGAACTCCCAAAACCGGAATTCCCCTTACCCATGCCACCGGTTTTCAACTTCCAAATTATGGCGTTTTCCTTGCATTTTTCTAAACTAATTATTCTGAGCCTTCAATGTAAGAAAGATCATACACACAACGTATGTACTCTCCAGTTTTGTCTCTCGTTAACTCTAAGAGTACTAGAAATTGTACGAGTCATAGCAGCGAAGCACTAGACTATGTAATATTTGTATTATAACTGAATACGTCATCATTTGTTTACGCAGACGTTTGTCACTCATGACATCATACGAGGTACTTTCGAATAGCAATAAGCATCACTGCACAAAAACCGTTCCTGTTATTTGCTTAGCTAATTTGAAAAGCGTGCTGTCATTATTCGTCTCAATGAACGTGTTATCAAGCTCATTTGTCCAATTTGTTTGTTACCATTTGGAACAGGGACTCATGATTCTTCTGCAAATGTGCGAACCTTTCCAGTATTCACCACTTTTTGACTTTTGAAAAAAAAATTGAAATAGGAGTGATCAAAATTTGCAGTTACCTTTTATATATTGCATAGCATTAACACATTCGCGACAATGTGCTCAACCGGTTGACACGCATGCTGCGACGCGTGGGACCGCGTGCTCAACCGGGTGAGCACGCTCTTTTCAGAGTTATATTTCTGTGAAGCAGTAATAATGAGTAAACTTCTATGTAGTGTTATACTAAGAAATATTCGAGCTTTCTATACATGCACTGGGCAGAGCTGATCTTCACTCAAACTTATTTTAACACGTGGTTGAAACATACACCATAGAGAACGATACATATGAAAAAGAAACTACAATCAGTATTCAGTGAATGGAGGACAAACATTTGGGAACACTCTTGACGACCACGAAGGAGAAAAAGATCGGGTTCAGATTCGCGCAAATTCGGGGTATTATGCGGCGGAGGGAAAATTCCTACCACCTGGGACCACGTGCTCAACCGGTTGAGTACGGGTCCTACTTGTGCAAAAGCGCGTGTGTCCCATGTGACACACCATGCCGAAAGCGTAAGGTCGCGAACGTGTTAAACAAGGAGAGATGCTAGGAGATTTGCATAAAGCTTCATACACTTCACGTGCTTATACAGAATCCTCTTCATGAATTGCGTATATTCTACCAGTTTGGCCGCCGCACCAACTTCGGGTATGTACTGATCATAGCAATATTATTTTTAAATTAATAAGCTTTTTTCTCTGAGCCTCATTCTCAACAAATTATTCTTGATTTCCTGAAGCTCTCCGGTGATCTTATTTTCATTTCGGCTGGCTTTCGGCACTTAGTGCCTTCGTAAGACCTTAGTTTTCAAACACAATACAACAACAGCACGTGACAGAACAGATAAACTAGCAACGGTGCCGTGTGGTGAAACGATGATTTTTGACTCTTGTACCGACACAGTAGAGCTAACCTATCTATATAGAGAGACTTTTTGAAACAGAGAAGAGTGGCGACAAAGAAGAAATGGGACCTCACCCCTCGTTGGCGGTGGTAGAGTGAGGATTACAGAGACCAGAGCGCTAATGTAAGCCAAGGAATCTAATCATCAGCTGATCAATCGTAATACTTCCCTTAGCTCCTCCTTAGTGTTGATTTCTGGCTCATGTCTTCTTACCTCTCTAGCTTCCATTATCTTTCGCTCCAACGTCTTCGTCGAATGACGATGTAGGACACGTACCGAAAACAATGGTGCTAGCTCATTCGTGTGTCTTAAGGTCTGATGTGTTGAAAAACTCTCTCTCTCTCTCGGATAAAAAGCTGGGTTAGCCAATGCCCTTCTATGTTCGTCTAACCTTCTACGCAACGGTCTCATGGTTTGGCCGATATATTTTTTTGTTATTATTTTTCAGCTATGGCGGAGGAGGCAGAGCTGAGTAAGGAATATCTCGAACTGTATGAGGTGTATCGCATCCCACTTGGCGTCGTTACGTCAATAGTTTGTATTATATTGCTAGCACTGAACTTCGTAACACTAGTAGTGAGTTTTTCCACGTTTTACCCAAGGAAAACAGTTGCGCTGCATCTATGCTGGATGTGGAGTATGGCACACTGCGTCGTCGTAGCTCGGAATGTCGCCATAGGACCGTAACCAAGGGTCCTACACTCCATTGCGGAATATAAATAGGAGCTGCCTCGGGCTTACGCTACTTTTATGGTCTTAAGCCCTAATATTGCATGTAATCTACGATTTCAGGGTATCCGAAATCGCAACGAATGCGTGCGATATCCTGCCTTCCGCATAATGTCCCTATCTATCGTTTTTGATACTGTACAACTATTCGTTCACATAACAAGTGGTATATATGGAGCTTGCGGACAGCAAATTCCCCTGAGCTTAAATACGGTGAGCAAAATTGTATGGATTACTACTGAAAATTCGACCTGTAGTTCTACTTTATTGACAAACAAGAGAAAAACCATCACCTAAACCACTAGAATCGTGACCTTCAGATCAAATCGTGTCTTTCGACAAGCAAAGCCCCACTATGAAGCATAGCTGACACAGACGCACGCACGCACGCAGACCAGACGTTCGCGTAATAAAAAGTCGTCCGAGCTGGTCACGGCTCGCCCTTGCTGTACTTGCAAGAAACCTCGCCGAGCCTGAAAACCCCGCCAGTGTTGATCAGGCGACTTAAGACGGACGGACCTATGGACGAGTGAAGCTATAAATTGCCTTCTGCTCCCCAAATAAACAACAAAACCATTGAATAAATAAATAAATTTTCATCATTTTCAAAGCCACTCCCCCTTCTTCTACAATATATTGCTTTATGAAAATATGTATTGAAAATTTATTATATTCACTCCTTTATTTATTGACCCTACATTTCGTGTGGTGAGGATCAAGTTAAAGGCACCGTCCCACCCCAGAGTCGCTTTTGAGGCCTTCACATTTTTTGGAGCTGTTGATCACAATGATATACGTTGTTCTGGGAAAACTGCCGAAATAACCCGTTTTCGAGCCCCAGTTCTTGGGGAGTTTGTGGGCGGAGCCAAGGCATACTGTGGATAACTCACTCCCAGCAGTGCACTTAGTGTGAAAATTGGTACTGTTCGGTAGAGTTCCTCATCCACTCTCTAAGAGAATAGAACCGCGCTGTATGCATGACGATGGAGGAAGTAAATGGTGTGGAGACTCTGTAATCCCGCCTTGGTTCCGCCCACAAAATCCCCCATTCCAGGTGCCCGAAAAGGGGCTTTTTAGCAGTTTTGTACGGAATCGCGTGAATCATTTTGGTCAGCAGCTACTGGGTTCTTTTGCTGCGATTATTTCAAGAACCCAATAAGGAAAGCTTCAGCAGCAATTGGGGGGAGGATGTCAGCAAGTAAGGGGGAGATGGTCTTTCATACTGTACATTTACCAGAGAATATCAGATGAAAAGTGCATCCGCACTAACTGGACTTACTCAGAGCACGAGTAACATTTGCTTTGTATTGTAGGTGCTCGGTGCAGTGATATCTGGCGCATGGATGACGTCAAACGGCTTGACAGTGCTGCTATCGTTCAATAGGGTGCTTGTTGTGGCACATACCAACGTGGAGAGGAGGATTTTTAATGGATGGAAGGAACATGTTGGTTTTTTCCCTATTATCATGTCAATCACAGGTATTAGAGCAAGGATAACAAAAGCCGAAACCGGGAAATATACGAAGCAATAACAATTCTGGGAAAATATGGATGCATGGAAAAGACTCGACTAATCCATCTGACTTCAGGCAATTCTCATCTTGTTCTCTTTGATATTTCCGGTATATGCTGCATTTCAATTTGGCCCATATAGTCGCTTTATTTACTATCAGATTGATCTCGAATGGAACTATGACTTTCGTTTACCGTATGCGAGAATATTTTTCGAGATAGGTGATTGGTAATTAAATTTATTTATCATGTGAACAACGGAGAAATCTAAGCCAAGAAACCTATTCGTTACAATTTTCTCCATTCTGATTGCTATTATACTCCTCGAGGAGTATAGCGACTTCGGTCGCTGCGACTGCGGCGACACTGGGTCTGGTGCATATCGATCGGTTGGTCGCCGACGCCGACCAGCGACACGGCGCACATAATCGATATAATCGATATGCACCAAATCAGTGTCGCCGCGTCTGAAGCGACCGAAACCACTACTCTCGTGGGGGAACTCTTTTTTTGAGGTCAACTGTATTTCCATGCACAATTTATGGTTTGACCGTGTAATTTTCTAGACAATTTTCAGACAATTTTTCCATAGTTGTATTGTTGCTCTTCTTCACCTTGTGCTACGCCAGAATATTCCACAAGATCCTGTCCCAGGTACCTTTCACTTGTTGTTTTCGATTTGTAACTTTTAACTGGTTAAAAATTTGAACTCAGTTGGTAGATCACCACTAGAGTTACTAGTTTACTAGGGTCAGATCGTTCTAAATCAAAAAAAAAAATTTCTCAGTGTGGGGTACATGGTTAAAGGTCTAATGGGGGTGGTCTGCACTGTTTCGTTAATTAAAAGACAATCAGCCAATCAGAGCAGTTGAGGTCAGTGTCCACAGAAAGGCCACGCCCCCAATTGCACTGTCTGTGCCCTCACCTATCACTGTGCTGTGGCTGGCTGTGGCTTCTCATGTGATTAGTACTATTGTACCCAGCATTGATTCTGTCTCTTTCAGAACTCGAAAAACAGTCTGGAGCGAAAGTTGACTATAAACGTGGGTTCTACGTATGCTCTTCTGTTTTCCTTGAATTTTTGTATTTCCCATACGACCTTTGATGTCTTGTTTTCTCTCCTTGCTTACCAGCAAAGCCCAGACATTTGAACTCTAAGTTCTCTTGTCGTTTTTTTGAGAACTAGAGGGAGACCTCTCCTTTTTGTAGTCGAATCCCTGACGAGATTCAGGT
>KN727246.1:0-20062 GCA_000816745.1 Ancylostoma duodenale
TTCTCACATTTTCTCATACAACATTTTACTTTTGGCTGGAATTCAAGTGTTCCCCGATTTTCGTAACGCCTAATACGACAAGAAGCTAAGGTATGCAGAGCTCTTCTTCGGATATAGTGAGGGAGATCAATCAAGCTTGCGAATAAAATGGTCAGCTACACTAGCAGCAATTCAACAATGGGTCAGACCGAAATGCATAAAAGGGCCATCATAGAAGCCAAAAACCAACGACTTTTCTTACTCTTTCTGTAACTTCATTCCTACGTCTCCAAATCGCGTTTAAAAACATATATAATGTTGATAGGATATTGCCAAACTTGAAAAAGTGCAGTAGATTTTTACCCACCTCTTATATTTTAGGTGCCACCGAGCATCTAGAATTAGCGATTTGCCTAGCTGTTCTACCAGGCTTAAGTCATTGGGAATGAAAAGTCTTAAGTACAGGCGCACCCTCTCCGATCTAGTATTCTGCTTGCGCATAATGCGGAGAGAGCTCAAATTGTCAGCCAGCAAATACTGGGTGTTCAGGCCAAGTCAAGTAGCCCACGTTCTAGCGGTTTTGGTTTCCATTATCCAAGGATAGAAATGAAACAGTTTACGCAGACGTATAATTCACTCTTTTATAGAACTGCAAGGTGGTTTCACCGCCTTCCTTCGAATGTTCTGCAAGCCCAGAATAGTTCCGTCTTCAGATCGAGATTGAGAGGAGTTGATGTGTTTCTTGCTAGCTACTTCGATCTTTTTCAGTGCATCTGTTTCCTCATGCCTGCCAGTTTACCACGCATTTCTACGACGACCAAATATTACCACACCGTCAGCCACTCACTGTTACATTTCATTCTCAATCCAGTGTTTTTTTTTTTCGATTCTCTCCCTGTCTTTAGTGACCTCCGCTAATCACTTATAGTCTCGCATCCACTTTTTTTTCATCTATGCTTTCTACCTATATATCACCGCCTTATCTCCTATTTCCATCTTATACTTCCACACAGTTGCATCCCATTCTTCATCGCTACCAACTGTCTACCTCAACTATATGCCCAAGCACCTGGGAAGCGGCGTGCATGGGGACTGAAAGAGGTGCTACACCCGCCGGAGTACGCATGGAAATTCAGGCCATTCGCCCTGGCGCCTCCTCTTGCTTTAGGCCGCTCGAGACTGATTGTCACGCAATCACACCTTGGTTATCTTGGTCATATAAGTTCGGGGCATTATGATGGACTATGAAGAGGGTGCTTTTATCCCCATTCGTATACATACGTATTTCCTTTGGGCGGTGATTCCTGGTAGTTGCATACTCCAAAGGAACCTTAAATTTGGTGGTAAATATTTGGCTGAAGCTGCTAGACAAAGGGATTTTATGTGTGCTGCGCAACTGCGATAATATCTTTGATGCTCTAGTATTCTTTTTCAGAATTTTTTATGCAATTTTTATTTTTGTGTAGTTCTGTGTTGTGTTTTTTTCATTTCAATCAGTGTTTGGAGCACCATGAGTGCATTTGATAAATAAATGAAAAATAAATAAATAATAAAATTTATTGTAGATGGTGTCCCTGTCATTTGATGAAATCCGCACGCCTGGCCACTCCGACGATGAGCCCGAGAGCGTATATTTTCCTGATAAAACAAAACACGAGGTAACAATTAAACATCAAAGAAGAAAAATAGAGCAAAAACAAGTTTTCCACACTTCGAAAAAAAAAGGTTTACGATAAACAACTCATTTTGAAATCATCACGAACAAACAACGCATTTCGAAATCAAAGCACAAAAACGAAAAAATAGACGAAATAACGAAGCTTTACTCTCTCTTATGACGAAATCCTGAAAAAAAGGAGAAATAACGAAAAAAAAACACCTAGGAAATGCGCGAGGAGAATAGCGCACGAATCGCTATTCTTGAAGAGGAGATTCAAGAGCTCCGCAAGACTGTGGAATCGCTGACAGCCCAGCGAAGTGATTAAGAGAAGGCTGCAGACGTTCCTGGTGGCGACATCATGGCTGGCGACGATGCTCCTGTCGAGGAAAATCGTATGGAAGTAGCGCAGCAGAATCAAGAGGAACGATTGAATGAGCCTACTAATTCGAATGCTCGCAACTTACCTTCTCGTAATCGTCGTGTTACCATGTATAAAAATCATTGCCACTCACCGTATGAGATTGTCCGATACTGTCATTTTTGTGACCATGTTGGTTACAGCGATAGCTGTAGAAATGTGTTAAGATCTGCTCAAAGAGCAAAAATTGTGCGCGCTAAGCATTTATGTCCGAAATGTTTGAAGCGTCACACGGGCGTTTGCAGAAAAATAACCCCGTGCGCCTACTGTTCCAATAATTCACATCATCGCGCCTTGTGCAATGCTGCGATAGCTTTCGAGGAGCGCGCCAAGAAAGTCCATCATTGTTAGTGCCTGCACAGTAGTCATGTGTCTTCTATCATCATGCATTTTTGTGTATCTATATTGATGTTTCTGTTGTCGTGGACGACAACAATTTTGACGGAGTAACATGTCAGATATTAGCCTTTCTGTAGAGCCCCGCCCAATCAAACAGAGGTGGAGGCCAGTCTGTTACTTGTTGTACCATTACCTTGTTGACCAATAAAACCTTCCACTCAATTCTAACTAGAAGCTTATGAAATCTGGACAACTCTCGTGGGCAAGCATGACACCTCCAAACGGACGCATACAAGGGTCGGGATCGCGGCGCGGCTCTCTTGGGCAGGGACGCAGGCGCTCAGCATGCAGAGCGCCCATGTCTCTGCCCAAGAGAGCCGCGGCGCGGTCCCGACCCTTGTCTGTGTCCGTTTGCAGTTCCCTGTAAGATAAGAGGCAAGATCTATTAAACAAAGCGCCGTAAGGGGTCTAGAGTGGCTAGAGAGTGAAGGCTTGACCTACGCGGTCGCCTCATTTGGTGGACGCTATTGCCGCATCCGTTGCTGGATTCTCGCAGCAACTTTTGCACTAACACACCGAGTGAAAGCCTTAACATATCAAGGCATGACATTGTGTAACCAATCAATCAACATATACTTAGCCAAAATTTCTGAATAACTCCCAAGCCTTTACCATTACTCTCGAGATTTACAAAGGGCATGGGTGCTCCGATAGAGAACAGGTGTGTTGTGGCTCAAAAGTGAGAAAATGCTAGGATACGGCTTTGCCGATGGAGAACTGGTCCGGTTTGGCCTAATTGTGAGGAAAAACACCAGAATAAGGGTAGACCTGACTGAAGAGCCCATTGTGGCCCAATAGTGTGAAGCAACCAGCATACAGGTCCGCCATTATAGGATCGGTTCGCTCTGCTTCGATAACGTCGGAGAACGCTAAGATATGGGTCCACCAATGGAGGAAGGACCCGCCGTGGTTCGACAGTGAGGAAGACGTCAGGATATGGGTCCACCGATAGAAAAAGGGCCCGAAGTGTCCCAATGGTGTGGGGACGCTAGGATACGGGTCTGCAGATGGAGAAACGGTCCCGCACGGCCCTACAGTGAGAAAATCGCCGCTGGTCCACCGATGGAGAAAGGACCCGTCGTAGCCCAATGGTGTGGAGAACGTCATGATACGGTTTCAGCTTGGTCCGATAGTGTTGAGAATGCCGGGATGCGAGTACGCCTCTGGAAAACGGGTCCGTCTTGCCCTAACTGTGAGGAAGGCGCCAGAATGCGGGCGCTCAGGTGGACGAAGGGCCCACCGTGGCCTATTGGTGTGGATAACACCAGGGAACCGGTCCGTCAATATAGGATTGGTCCACTGTGAATCAGTAAGGTGGAGAATACTAGGATACTGTAACAGTAAATATGACGCCAGAATACGGATCTACCGATGGGAGAAAGCCCACTACGGCCCAATAGTGTGGAGAACACTAGGATGCGATTTCGCTTTGGTCCAATAGTGTGGGGAACGACAGGATACAGTTCCGCCTATGGAGAACGCGTCTGCTCTGGCCCGGTAGGAATGCTCACGAATACGCCGTACGGTGAAGAACGGACTTCTCAAACTCATACTCAACTCATAAGAAGGACTTCATTTTTGGGCGTATTTAAAGATTAGTTCTGCTTCTTCACTAATTTTCTAGAGATTTCGCAGGTAAGCTTTTGCACATGCCCCAAGTGGCTGCCCCACTCCACTTTCTAGCGTCCCGAAGGGACGCTAGTAAGAGATAATGAGTCGTAAAATATGGGCACAGCTTCGTAGTTTTTTCACGAAAATCTCAAGATTGAAATTTGCGCTAAAACTTAGGCTAGTGCGATCAATTGGGCAGTGCCGATATTTCTCTGAAATAGAAAAAAGCCAGAATAAGTAAGGGGCGAACAAGCTATTAGAGGAATAAGAGAAAATGAAGACGCGAGAAATTGTGTCCCATTCGGAAAGGTAGGCGAGAAATGCACATTATAGGCACAAATGCTCAACTATTGACGTTTTCGAGACAGACTATGGGGCAATTTATACTAGATGCGTACGTCCGACGCTCGCAATCATTTGCGAAGGATTTTCCATGTGGACCGGTCAACGCGGCATGCACATGCTCAATGAAGAGAAGGTGCGGCCGCGCCGAGGCCGTAAATGCGTGCGTATGGGCTGTGTCAGCAATGTGACTCGCCCTATCCTTCACTGTTTAGACGTACGCGCGTCAAAAGCACGCATGTAGTATAAGTTGCTTTTACACCGACATAAGACCAATTTCGAAAGTAGTATGAATGGGAGAGATGCGATGACGCGGCGGAGGCGATAGCTTCGCTGCGGAACCTAGGGCAGCGATTGCTGCACTCGTCGCCTAGCAGGTCATTCTGCGTTTCTCTTGCTCAATTATAGGAGGTTTTGCTCGCTACTAACAACCAACAAAACGCTAATAAACGACCATGTTCTATTAGGTTGAGGAGAAAGTAATGGAAGAAATTTTTCAAAACTTTCTTATTCCTCATTGCTAGTGATTCGATCAGGCACAGTCTGTTGACATAGTAGGGGATTACCCAAAGTATTACCCTGTGGCTATTCAAGGGCCAGGGAGTGCTTCTTGCTGCAGTTACACCTTCAGTTGCGAGAGGATGATTTTGACCCATCCACTATTATGAGTTGCTCTGCAACAGCTTGGCAAACACTGGGGTCGCAGCAATGCAATCAATGAGAGAGTGGCCAAATATTTCACAGCATGCGACCGCTCCATTTACTTCGAATCATGAGATATGGGCCATTATCAGGAGTCACGCCTTGGACGCTCTCACGTCACAACGCGAAGTGATTGTTGTGATTCGAATTACTCCCGCAAGGTAAGACAGACACGGCTACCATGTGGGTGAGCCAGGTCTGGAAACGGAGGGGAACCATCGGAGAAAAACGACAAAAACGAAAAACCCTGCTCCACGCCAGTTATTTTCCGCTCCAATTTATTCACTTTTTTCCTGTCCCAAACGAACGGTACTGTCCTGCACTCTGGTAACTTATTATTCCTACTCTTCTGCCTTGTCACTCTCTGATCACTATCTCGTCCCACCGCTCAGTTTCTTCTTGGGCGAAAAAGAGCCCCTTGATTTTGACCATTTTCGAGCGGGAGTCCCTTTGTATGACAAGCCGCAGCCTGCGCAGTCCTGAGGAGAGAGAATCCGCGTTCTACCCATGCGTTTGATTAATGTTATAAATTTGAAGGATGTGTGCTCAGTTCACTGGGAAAAACTCTCTCAAAAGTGAGAGCTGAAAATCTGACCCGGATGCCATTTCTTCCATTACTTTCTCCTCAACCTAATATTTCTGCAACCACTTTCAATCATATCGATGGCAACAAATTCTCCTCAGACCCTCAAAAGGCAGAAGCACTTTCTTCCTACTTTGCGAATGTCTTCAAAACAGCACAAGCTACTTGTCCTGTTGTGAATGACATTCTTTTGCCTTCCATCACTGTCCCTCGTATTGAGTTTCTTGAAGTCCGCAGGTTGTTGAAATCTACAGATGACACTTTTTCTCTCACTGCAGGCAGAGTTCCCCCAGCTTTCTTTAAACGATTTGCTGACCAACTCGCCACTCCCTTAACCCACATTTTGAACATGTCACTTATACTTAAAGAAGTACCACAGGTCTGGAAAAATGCCATGGTCACTCCTATCCCGAAAACTTCATCAGCTTCCCTACTCTCTGATTTTAGGCCAATCAGCGGTTTTCTGAAAACAAAATTATTCCCTATCAACCATTCGGTTTTCTCCCCGGACGGTCCACTTGTACCCAACTTCTGTACTCTCAGTACGATTGGATTACAAATTTGAGTTTTGGAAAGCAAACCGACATAATTTATTTTGATCTGAGCGAGGCGTTTGACACAGTAGATCACTCTTGCCTCATTTCCAAGCTAGAAAGTGTTGGCATACGAAGTCAACTTTTGAAATGGTTCTCATCTTATCTCTCTAACAGATCTTCTTCTGTGAGAATCCATGATCATGTGTCCGAGTTTAAACCTTGCTCATCCGGTGTCCCTCAAGGTAGCGTTCTCTCCCCTATATTATTTATCCTCTACACCCACGATCTTCCTCAAATTCTACAAACGGACCCACGAATTAAGGTATCTGCCTACGCTGATGATATAAAAGTCTAGGTCTCCTATTCCCCCATTGACAGAGAAGAAATCCAAGAAGCACTCCACAAATCCGTCTCAAAAATGCGTGAATGGGCCGATATGCGGCATATCAAAGTCAACATTTCTAAAAGCTGCTTTTTGAGAATAGGAGAGAAACCTGCTGAGCAAATTGCCACATCTCACCCTCAGATTATTAAGAAAACGAGTGTACGCGATTTGGGAGTGCTTGTTGACTCGTCTCTGAAATTTACTGCTCACATAGACCCGATAACAACCAATGCCATGAGATCAATTTACTGTATATCTAGAAACATCCACACATCCGACACTGTGGTACTTCTTCGTTTGTATAAGGCCTATACTCTTTCGATCTTGGAATACTGTAGCCCGCTCTGGAGCCCATGCTTAAAGAAAGATATTATCAAAATTGGAAAAAGTGCAAAGGACTTTCACAAGAATTCAATGTTATCGAGCATTCCCCGACCCGAACTATCCTGCATCCCTCCCACCCTACAGAGTCAGATTAAAAAAACTCGGTTTGAAAACTTTATTTAACAGAAGAGTTCGAGCAGATTTAGTCTTAGCCTGTAAAATCTTACGTGGAGAGGTAAGTTTGAAGCCATCCGATTTTTGGTTTCCGTCCTATTAGCGCACGCAGATCTAGTCTTAATATTAACCCATTGACGACCGCGTGGCTCATCGGTGAGCCGCGCTTTTTTAGTCGCGTGGGACCGCGCGGCTCATCGGTGAGCCGCGCTCATGTTATCAATTACTGGACATCATTTCTGAACTATTTCGTAGTATTTGTATGTATGAAAGTATAGTATGAAACGAGCACAAAACTTTCGAACAATGTTCCAGGTATTTGCGGTTCAAGAAAGACTTTTGTTTTATTGTTGCAAATACCATGAATAGGAGGGGATTTTGATATTGATGACGATTGCATTAAATTTCTTGTGTTGTGAATGGGAATAACATGTGCAAAAGCCACATTTCGTGCACAAAATCACTTTCGTTACATCCACTACTTCCTTAGTCGCCAAGCCAGAGCCATGTGGAAGTGCATGCTCCCAGGATACCTCCTCATGGTCTTCAAAATACCTTTTGCGAACTTCCTTCGACCTTAAGGGAAGTAAGAGCCTTTCAGATTCGCCTTTGTTTCTGGTTCGATGATAATAGTAACCTTTCTGAACAATATTCGAAATAATTTCTGCAAAACTGTCGATTTGGTCCCAATTTTCTTATCGTAACGGCGTGGAACCATGCGGGCGCGGCGCTCTCGAAAGGGGCTTTGGTCCTACGCGCCAGACACGCGAAAATGCGTGCGGTCGTCAATGGGTTAAATTACCTAGATTCGGAACGGCCCACCAGAGCCTAGTGAACAACTCTTTCTTCTTGCGTGTTCCGAGACTTCTGAACAAATTGCCTTCATCGTTGTTAGCGGCCGAGAATTCAGCAGCATTTAGAGGAAATTGCGAAATACTGATATTCTTAGTGTACTAAATATCGAAAACTTCATTGATTGAACGTGCTTTGTTTTTGTATACACTTTAGCATGATATCATTGCACCTACACATGAGTGCTCATTCATACCTCGATAGGATTTACGACTTCCGTTCGGACCTTCTAAACCGAAGCTCATCAGCCGTGGCACCTACAATGTTTCAGCTGCGCTTTATCACAATAATAGAACCGTCGGCTACCCGGCATGTCGGTTCCGGCAATCGCCTGAAGGCACGTGGCTGGCTGGTGTGGGTATATCTGACGTTCTAAAGTAATTTCGACTAGAGTGAGCTGTGCATTGCAGGCTAGATAAACTTCTTATCAACATTTGTGAAATACTTACTCCTGCTTAAACAGATGTATTCCGAACCAAACACTCAAAAATAGGTGCAACGATAACCACCCCTTATTAGGTTTTGTGTTAACCAGTTTTTGTTATGTCAATCACTTATCTTGTTGCCGTTCATGATAGTTCATCACTTGTGGTGATCACACATAAACATAAACATATCGCCTGAATTATTTTTCCTGATCATCTGGTCTGTGTGATTAAACGGCCGCATGATTTGTTCATTACTCTCGAGTTTGCTCCAATATGCTATGGTGGTCTGATTTCTAAGCGTAAGTTTGTGCACTTCAGCATTACATTACTCTTTCAATTTTTACGCACATCCACTGTATTAAGTTAGGAAAAACTAGTCATCATTCTGTTCTCTCATATTTTTGTAAGCGTCAACAAGTTTCCTGTACCACTTAATTAGAATGTACCATTCACGGTTGAGAAGCGAGAATTTGACGAGAAATACCGGAAGAATTTCGTATTCTTCGAAGAAACCTGCTTCGATCCGAATTTGCTCGAAAATCCTGTGATTGTGGAGGTACATATTAATACCAGTGCACTGTTAGGGATGAGTGAAAGTAAAGGCTGCAGACATCAACAGTAAGACCACATATTCATGAGGTTTTCATCTCTTTAACCTTGTTAAACGCAGCATCAATAATCGCTTTTCCCTTTACCACTCTCCTTTTGAAGTTGATTGTTGACGTCACACGCTTTATTCAAAAAAAAAAAACTGAGGAAAAGTTTGTTCCGTGAGACCCTGCATGCACGCTTGCAGAAGATAGCTACTGGAAATTTAATTTACACACTTGAGTCCATAAATGTGTTCAAGGAATTAGGAATCTGCGTTGGTCTAGAAAATTCGAGCTCCAGCATCTCTTGGTACGCTGTCCCGCCGCAGATGCCATGGTTAACTTGAGATGTTTGATGTCGGTGTAGAACAATTATTACCTCCATAGCCACGGTCGCATTGGCAATCGTATTTACTTTGATCGAGGATGTAATCACCAGGGCACCTTAAAGACATATTTTCATAGCGCTCCATCCATGACCATAATGAGATCGAAGCCACTGATGTTACGCAAATGATGGCTTATTTCGGCGTGGACACATTGCTGTAATCAAAATCACCTTGTCTATTTTGTTGAGTTTCAATCTTGTCTTGTCTAGCATTTGATTACGGGCTCTCTCTCACGTTTCCCATTTTTCGCTCTCTCACTATTTCGAAATGAAGATGCCAAAGTTCAGAGAAAAAATCATCACTATTGGAAGAAATATCACAAATTGCAACAAGGTGTGGCCGATACGCCACCAGTTGCGTACGTAACGCAATAGTTGTCCAAAACCTCAAAACTTACGTGCTGTTTGTCTGCAAAATGCACTTTCCATGATCGCTGCACTTTTTCTGTCGACAGATTTCATGATCAATGGTTATGTTCAATATAATGCTGAAAATCATCCTCAGAAATTATTTTAAGTCGATTTTGGCACGAAACACGTTATTCACATGGCTGTAAATGGGATCCAACTCACGGTCCAACTCTTGTTTCCACACTTGATTTGATATATGGGCAACGCTCTTTCATCTTTGAACTGCTACTCCACAACACTACTCCATCGATTCCCAGATCGGCTGGTTGCTTTAGCGTTGTGCAGAGATCACTCTGAATTTTAGCTCATACAGAAAAACAATAATGTATCAAACCAGAATGCTGAAAAGCTCCTATGGCTACGATGAGGGGAAGGGGGACATCATTTTACTGGACGAAAACGTCCATGTGTTCAAACGAGGACGAGGCGAAACTGTTCTGAAAGCAGCACGCCCGCTGTAGGCACAACGAAAAGGAACGTAAGTATTGAGTTTTGTCCCGCACGTACGTCGTCGTAAGAGCCGTTGTGCTTGTTGAGAGGATCATATTCGATTTTTGTATATGCGTAGATGGGCAAAGGCGGTGAGTACATGCTTGATATTCTTCGTGCTTCCTTCAGTATTGCCTGAAATAATTTTTTTAGGTGACTCCTTCAACAGTCTTTTATCAGCCTTCTATTTTTAAACGAATTTTCAACCTCACTTCTTGTATTGTTCATTTTTCATCCTGTATTAGTGAATTTTATCATTTCTATCGGCTACTTGAAGAAAAATAGCCAGTCATCGAATACATACAGGGTAGACCAAAATTACGACAAAAAAGCAGAGGACGCACCGAAAGAAGTACTTTGTTGTATTTCGGAATGACGCTATAAGATTTAGATTTGTTGCATTACAATGTAGAACACGTCTAAAAATATCTGCGGTCACCTAAGAGACAAAAAATCAGAAGCGAAGTTAAGTTGAAGACCGTGCACGCAGGTTGATGGGATCCACCTCTTCCAGTGTTTTTAGGTACTTTTTTCAATGAATACATATTCCAGTGATGTATTAGGTCATTTGGTATGAAATTTCGGATTTTATATGCGACAGTCGCTATCTTTGGAGCTCTACTAGGTCATCCACCGCTTATCTGAACGATGAAAATCACGCCGCCATATCAGAGGCGCGTCGAGACCGGCTCGAATCAGGTGGTGGACCGGCTCGAATCAGGTGGTGGAGACTAAGAGAGAGACAAGTAGCTGTCATCTGCAACATCAAGTTGCCACCTGTCACGAACGTAGATGAGACATGGCAAGGGGCAACCAGTAATATCCTTGCAGTAGCTCGTTCTGAATTCGGCACTACCAAACCAGACTAGTGGAAGATCTGAAGAAAGACTTGGCTTTAGATGGAGGAAGTGAGAACGAAAGTCCGCGAAAAGAAGCGTTTATACCATCTCTTCCTTGACAGTGGAACGGCAGACAACTGGAGCAGTTACAGGGAAGCGAAGAGGGCTGCGAAGAAGGCCGTGGCCGCTGCGAAAGCGGCTCATTACGATGAAGTCAGTAAGAAGTTGGACTCGAAAGACGATGAGCGCTCCATCTACCGACTTGCGATTATTTTGAGAAAGTCTCAACGGAGGAATTTGCACATCCTTCCGTTCCAGAGATCCCGCCCACGTTCGGACCGGTATAGTCGATCACCATCAAAGAGACCATGTTTGCATTGAAACGAATGAAGCTAGGCAAGGCAACTGGTCAAGTTGGTATGGCAGCGGAAGTGTGGAAGGCACAGGGTTGGAGCTCCGCTGAATGATTGACGAAATTTTTCAACTTTGTCAAAGCGGAGAAGAAGGTGCCCGAGGACAGCGGAGCATCACTATCCCGATATAGGAGGGAAAGGGCAGCCCCGCTGATTGCGCGAACTTTAGGCCAATTCGACTGTTGTCGCATACCATGAAGATCTTTGAGCGTATCACCTCGCCGGATTCGTGAAAGCGTTCAACTATCCCCGAACCAGCGCGGCTTTATATCCGGATGCGGCACTACCGATGCCATCCATGCTGCTCGCCTCCTGATCGAGAAGCATCGTGAGAAGAAACGCCCACTGAATCTAGCATTCCTCGACCTGGAGAAGGCCTTCGATCGCGCCCCGCACGAAGTAATCTGGTGAGCAATGCGGCTTCGCAGCATTCCGGAGGAGCTTCTCAAATGGGTGCAGATGTTTTACGCCGATCACAGGAGTAAAGTGGAGGTGGCAGCCGGCATGTCAACAGAGTTCCCCATAACCGTTGGCGTAGACTAAGGCTCAGCTCTCTCTCCGCTCCTTTTCATCGCTGTCATGGACGCCCTCTCAAAGGACCTTCAAAGACCAGTGCCTTGGACGCTGCTGTATGCCGACGACGTAATGTAGCATCTGAAGACAACGGTGAGCTTGAACGGCAGACGCAAACGTGGAGTGACCGACTAGCACGGTTTGACCTTCGCCTCAACATTAAGAAGACCGTGTACCTGACCACCGACAAACACGAGCTCGGCACTATCACAGTTGATGGCATGAATCTCCCGAGAGCCACTGCGTTCAAATACCTCAGTTCAATGGTCTTATCGGACGGCTGTCTCGCTCATGAGATGATCGCACGCGTTAACGCTGCGTGGCTGAAGTGGCGCTCATCGACTGGTGTGCTGTGCGACAAGGGCATTCCAGACCGCCTCATGTCAAAGATCTACCGAACAGTGGTACGCCCGGTCGCGCTCTATGGTGCCGAATGTTGGCCTGTCACCAAGAAAATGGAGCGCCGAATCAGCATCATGGAAAAGAGGATGCTGCGGTGGATGGGTGGAATTACGCAACTGGATCACTTCTGCAACCAGGACATACGGCAGCGATTTGGAGTTGCTGCGATAGCCGACAAGCTTCCTGAGGCGCGTCTTCGATGGGTTCGGTTACGTTCTCCGTGCCGATGGCGATAATGTCTGTAGGATTGGCTTCAATCCAGAAGTACCAGGAAAGCGACCGAAAGGACGACCAAAACAAGAAGGCTTGACATTCTGCACGCCGACCTCAAGCTGGCTAGGATCCATTCCGACCAGGCGCACAGGGCAATATGCCGTCAAAGGATCAGCAAAGCGGACCACGCTACAAAACGGGAAAAACGCTAAGAAGAAGAAGAAGATAAGCGACAGTCGCTATCTTCGGAGCTATACTAGATCACTTTCCATCTTTCTTTTCTTTATAGAGATACATCCTCCCTCTTCCAAAATCAACTGTTTTTGATCAGCTTCGGAATTTTTGATCACGAGCAACTTTTTTGAAACTATTCAAAGATGAAAAATCGTGTCATCTTGGAAAATGGATTCCATCTTCGAGCCATTAGAGCAGAAAACGCTGGAGACATAAGTGGTGTTAAGGGGACTTTTTCTAGTGAAGGAACTAAATACCCCCCCCCCCCCTGGGAAGTTCCATTCAGGTGGTGTGAAGCTGCGAAGTGAGCGTTATGATGAACCTGGATAACGATGAGCCGGAAGCTGTAACGGAAGCGAATAGGAGTCAAACTAAACCTGCATAAGTATCAGGACTTGACCTTCATAATCCGATAATATTCGGGTGTTCGGGGCAATGCGACAAGGTGAAGCTGCCGATGAACGTATTTTTCCCAGTTTGACCCTCGAAATTGCATACCAATTACTGACCACCTTGCACGACACTACTCTGCTCAAGTCAGAGGAGCAGAATGAAAATCCACCTGCGCTGTACTGGAAAAAACCTTGCTGGACTTAATCAAAACTTCTATTGATTAGACCATTCTTCCTAGTAAAATTGTTTGATTTCCAACATGATGTTGGAAACGCTGTCCGCCACATGATTACCATTTGTTTATCACCATGCTTCCAAGCTGTTGGCGCAACTAAGCCATCGTTAAGATGGCAAGACTATGCCGATAGTATAGGGGCATGTTCGGATTGCTGGTTCCGCATCTTATTTAAGAAACAATACACAAAACGTTGTTAGCTCAAAATGTGTTATTCAAAACCGAATATTTCGTAATTAGCGGCCTCATATAGGGTGGCTGGAAAGTATTGGCGTCCTATTTAGCGCGTCTGTTTTCTTGTGTATGAGTGCCATTTCATTTTGGTTTTATATATGATTGACACCTTATTGAATTCTCTTTCTCCGCACCCGCAATTCGTTCAGTTTCATAGAACTGCGCGAAAGTGCGCACATCACGAATCCACTGTGCGCCCACTGCGGTCGCGAAGGTCCGTCGCATTACTACAAAGAAAGCTGGCTGATATCTTTAGCGGGAACGGATCATAAGGTCATCAAACGGTGGTATGGTGTAGAAAGCATCAGAATGAAATAATATCAGGTTGTCCCCAGTGAACGAACGCAAGAGGAGGTCCGGGGACTTTGAAGAAGGGGATAAGCTGGAATGGTGGGGTCAGTCTTAACAAGATTAAACATATTAAACAAAGCGCCGTAAGGGGGCTAGAGCGGCTAGAGGTACGCGGCGGCACTCATAGACACCACAATCTTGAGGCGCAGACTGTGGGGCGAAGTGCCCGATTTCTAGGGACTCAGACACGTCTGTTTCGGGACCCGCCCATTTCTTCACTGCTGGCTCTGCCGCCTGCACAAGGTAGTGATTTCATCATGTACGCTCGCGGTCTCGCAGCATAGGAGTGAGGGATGTTTACAAGCCTTCAGGCTGCACAATACATATACGCAGCAGGAAAACCACCCTTCCACTGTTGCGACACCATATGCATCTTCAGTGAAGGGAGGGGCGGGTTCTATGAGATCTGCAGCGTCGTGGAGGCTGGACCTACACGGTCGCCTCATCTGGTGGATGCTACTACCGCATCCTCTACTGGGACCTCGTAGCAATTGTGCAGTCACTTTTGCACTAATACACAGACTAAAAACCTCAAAATGTCAAGGCGTGACATTATGTAATCAATCAACAAATACATTCGTTGATCAAAATCAACGAATACTTAGCCAAAACTTCTAAATAATTCCTAGCCTTTACCATTACTCCTGAGATTTACAAAGGGCACGGGATCTCCGATAGAAAACAGGAGTGCCGGTGCTCAAAAGTGATGAAAACGCTAGAATACGTCTTCGCCGATGGATACCAGGTCCGGTTTGGCCTAATTGTGGGGAAAAACACCAGAATAAGGATTGACCGTTGATCTGGCTGAAAAGCCCATTGTGGCCCAGTAGTGTGGAGCACACCAGCATACAAGTCCGCCATTATAGGATCTTTTCGCTGTGCCTCAATAACGTGCAGAACGCTAGGATATGGGTCCACCGATGGAGTAAGGGTCTGGTGTTGCCCAACAGTGAGGAAAATACCAGAGTGCTCGTCCTTCAATGGAGGAAGGACCCGCCGTGGCCCAATGGTGTGGAGAATGCCAGGATACGGGTCCGCCAATATAAGATGAGTCCGCTGTGACTAAATAAGGTGGAGAATACCAGGATACCGTTCAGCCGACGGTGAACTGGTTCGCTGTGGCCCAAGAGTGAAGAAAACGCCAGAATACGGGTCCATCGATGAAGGAAGGGCTCGCCGAGGCCCAGTGGTGTGGGGAACGCCTGAACGCTGGTTCACCGATGGAGGAAGGACCCCTCGTAGTCCAATGGTGTGGAGAACATCAGGATACGGGTCCACTTTGGTCCGATAGAGTTGAGAATGCCGGGATGCGAACCCGCTTCTGGACAACGGGTCCGGCTTGCCCTAACTGTGAGGAAAGCGCCAGAATGCGGGCGCTCAGATGGAGGAAGGGCCCGCCGTGGCCAAACGGTGTGGATAACACCACGATACGGGTCCGCTAGGATAGGATTGGTCCGCTGTGAATCAGTAAAGTGGAGAATACCAGGATGCGGTAACAGTGAATATGACGCCAGGACACGGATCTACCGATGGAAGAAAGCACGCTGCGGTCCAGTAGTGTGGAAAAAACTAGGATACGATTTCGCTTTGGTCCAGTAGTGTGGGGAACGACAGGATACAGTTTCGTCGATGGAGAACGCGTCTGCTTTGGCCCGGTAGTGAGGAATACGCACGAATACGCCATACGGTGGAGAACGGACTTCTCAAACTCATGCTCAGCTCATAAGAAGGACTTCATTTTTGGACCCATTTAAAGATTGGTTTTGTTTATTCATTAACTTTCTAGAGATTTGGCAAGTAAGCTTTTACTACATGCCGGAAGTGGCTGCCCCTCCCCACTTTCTAGCGTCCCGAAGGGGCGCTAGTTCATTGAAAAGGTTGTTTCAGGAATACCTGGACGTAGCGGAATCGCTGAACTGAACTCGCGTTGAATCCTAGGTAAATTGATGGATAAAGTGCTCTGCTTTCGTTGAATATGAACATCATTCTGAAAACAATGGCTAGCAATAGATCAGTAATTCAAAAAAAAGTGCTTGCCTAGCTGAAACGTAAACATGCCAACTACAACTACATCTGTGTTTTAGTGTTGTAGAATTTCCACCCTCTCTTCTTTCCATGCTCTCTTCATGCTATGTATTTCTGATTTCCCATTGGCTCATGTATTTCATACTCGGCTCGCCTTACTCTTCAGGTAACCGCTGCGCATGCTCAGGCCCCAACAGCCGTAGAATACCCGACGAATTTCGCCATTGCTGAAGCGCTATTTCTAAACTTGTCAAATATCCCGACGTTCAACGTTAAAAAGGGCACATGATAGATCAAGCAGCTGTTTTTTATCTCTGATAGTTCCGCAACATTAATGCACGCAATACGCTCAGTAGAAACCCCAATAGCTTCTCTTCTCAGCTACTGCCAGCCGTCCCTCAATTGTTTCACAAGTTCTTCTCCTTAGAGCAGCAGTCGGTGAAGAATGACAGTAATTGAGGAGAGGATGGCAGGAACAAAGAGGGAATGCTGCTAGGCTTTGTACTCGACGCTCTGCGTACCGACATGTAATGGCTTCGCAAGAATCAGTATGTCGAAATTCTATTCGAAGGTTACGATTGAGAGTGAAAAGGAATGCAACGCCTAGTTAGTGCATAGTATACTTGGGACCGAATAAAAACCAAATAATCTTCTTACTTCACTTTACGTTTTAAGTAGGAGACGATTTAAACATCCAGGTATTCGAGAGCGAGAACGCCCCAAAGCTCACCTTTTTTCGTGCAGCATTGTATTGCTCGCTAATGCTGGAACATTCGAATTTTGCATTTATTCGACATAGAGTATTTTTGCTTTTGAATACTTAATATTTGAAATAAATGAAAATTCGAATGCTCCAACATTAGAGACCAATATAGTGCTGTATGGGATAGAAGACGAGCTTCAGTGCTTTCTCATTCTTGAATATCTAGATGTTAAACTTGTTTCCTAATTTGTTAAGTAAAGTAACAAAATTGTTCCGTTTGTACTAGGTCGCAAGTATAGTGTACAGACGCTTGAACCCATTCTTTGTTTTATTAGATCACACAGCTTCAGTTTCCTAGAGAGAATATGGAGACGGAGAGTTTGGATTGTCATAGTAAATCCACGAAGTCTCACTGCAGTCAATATTGTGTTCAGTGGGCCCTTTTTCATGGAGATTCTTTGATTAAGATGTTCCCAGCGGATGTAATCTCCAGTAAAGGTGTGGTATGAAGGGCGTCGTTCGGGCAACATATCGTTGACTGTCAGATGATCTTCTGCAAATTTATCTATATACAGTGAACAGAAAACAAAAAAGCGGTCGGCTATCCTACGGCTGCTGAGGGCTGCTGTATGACAGGTGATGTCTACACCGGGCTCAGATTCCAAGAGTGAGAGCTCATATGGATTAGTACTCATTTAGTGAACACTTGTTGCTCTAATTTTCTTTCAATCGACAATTAATCTATAATAAAATTATTATGGTTTATTTGATTTTTATTTATATGACACGGTACAAGTGAAAAATAATTGTTGATCATAGCATTTTTCTACAGCATTTGTTAGTGTTTTGTTCAACTGTTTGTTTGTTTGTTTTTTATTTTTTTTACATTCGTGCATGATAAGTTGATTCTTTCGGCCAAAACATTTTCATAAATGAACATAATTGAGGGTAAGCTTTCCCCACTTCGGAGGTGCATTTATATTTATGGTACTCACTACACACGTGAAGTGTAGCGGAACCCTAATGAATGGAGATGTGAAAATATGAACACGGACAAATAAATATGTATGTAGAGCAAAGGCGGTAAAATAACTGTTAGAGTGATAAGAAAGTCTTGAGCCGTTTTAGACTCGTTGTGCTTTATTTTATTATTGAGCATACAGCGGAATTTGCTCAACAATATAATAACCATAGTTAGTCACTGCAGTGTCCCACCTAATGGGCAGGTCAGCAGTCCGCTTCTCCCAGAGCTGGGAAGACTGGGAGCCAAAGAAATCGCTGACCTCGCGTTCAACATGGTCAACTTTGGTGTATTTTCTCTTAGCTTGGAATGCATTGAAGGAGCAAAATAAGTGGTAGTTGGAAGGGGCAACGTCAGGAAAGTAGGGTGAGTGGGGAACCCTGACCCAGCCCAGCTCCTCCAATTTTTCACAGGTCTCTTTGCCTATTTGGGGCCTAGCGTCATCCTGGCGTAGGTGTACAAGAAACTCGTTTCGACCGTTTTTCTCGGACAGCATCCGCGACTTTCTGGAGCTGATTGGCGTAAGTGTTACCGGTGACTGTGTGTGTTTGCGGGAGCAGCTCGTAATACAATATTCCTAGCAAAATCCAGAAGTAGCAAGAGGGACACACGTGGGTGGGGATGCGATTTGGCGGATCTTCTCCTCGACGGAGCCACATGGCACGATGAGTGTTAGAACCGTAGAGGACCCAACTCTCATCTCCAGTAACTAAGTATTCCAGAAACTTCTTTCGGTGTGGGCAATACAGGAAAAACTGATTTTGACTAGGAGGACCTCTTGTGGAATTAAAGTCGTAATTAAAGTTAGGGTAGGCAATTTGGCTATATATGCCTATTATGGAGAAGCCCCGAGTTTGCTCCACAACTAGCACATGGTAGATCATGGGTATCTGTCAATAATCAAAAGTTCTAGAACTTTCAATAAAAATCGGCTCAAGACTTTCTTACCACCCTAATATTAGTATGGCAACTAAGTTCTTGGGCTTGACGATATGCAATAATTAATTAAAAATTATTTAAAAAATCAGGAAGATTGATGACCACCCAAGCCATGCATAATTTGAAAGTGCAATGCCTTCCCATTTTTGTGACAGCTTCTCGGTCCGCTGTGATCAGGTTTCTGGCTTGTCCATTTCATAGAAATGCAGGAAATGTGTTTATAGGTTAGTAAATTCAACAGTTCGTTGCTTTCCTAACAGATGATTGAGTCATCGGAGGAAGTATTATTTAGTTAGGGTAATACCTATTTAAGTAGAAAATCTAGAGGAAACTCCCGAACTATCATTGTTTCGTCGAACATTGCGCTAAGTCACTAGTGTCTTCCAACGTGCGGTCATCATTTACATTCGATTATGTTTTTTTTTCTCGCATTGCCTTGTGCGGTCTGTATAGAAGTTTTTCTTTGAGAAGTGAAGAAGTTAAACTCTGCTAAAATATAGCAGATGTCGATCATCCTTCTGAATGCTGGAGCAGATGAGCTCACAATTTTGTCGTTTGGCTTCTTCTCACCGTCTTGTCTTCGAAGTCAATTTCACTACCACAAGGCTCCTTCTTAGCAGTAGCATTGATTTTTTCCTTTAACAGGAGGCTATGAGCTACTGTTGTGTTTACATTGCTATATGCTACAAAAAGGGTTGCTCCCATAAAAACTTAAGAAACTTACTCTGGCAAGCTCCAAAACTTTGTGTCATTTAGTAGCCGCACTGAAGAAATGATTCTAACAATACAGATGAGGTGCAGGACACTCCGAATTCAGATGGGTATGCACAGCCCCACCTGCTATCATATGATCATCATGACTTATAATAACGGGCTTAGTCTGTCTGTCACGTGTGTGTGTGTCAGTGTGTGTGAAACGAAATTCGGGGGGCGTGGCCTAGAGTACAGAAAGTGCTCTACGATGGATCCTATGGTGTGATAAGGGTGCGCCGGCGCCCAGAAGTGGGGGAGACGGGCCCACCACTGTGATAAGGGTGCGCCGGCGCCCAGAAGTGGGGGAGACAGGTCCACCACTGTGATAAGGGTGCGCCGGCGCCCAGAAGTGGGGGAGACGGGTCCACCACTGTGATAAGGGTGCGCCGGCGCCCAGAAGTGGGGGAAACGGGCCCACCACTGTGATAAGGGTGCGCCGGCGCCCAGAAGTGGGGGAGACGGG
>KN727247.1:0-11130 GCA_000816745.1 Ancylostoma duodenale
CAATTCTGACTCTATGTATTATCCGTGTTTCGCGCCAGTTGTTGAGCTTGGGTGAGTTTCATAGGTAGTTTTTCACATAATTAAAGGTAAAATGCGCAAATTCACAAATTTTAGAACGTTACTTGTATCCTTCCCCTCTTCGTTCTCAATTCGTATTCGCTATCGAAGGGCATAGCAAAGAGACCCTTCCAATATTTGTGTAAACGTACGCACAGATAGCGATCGGTAGGTTCATGCAAACAATCACAAAGCGCACTTCACATTCCTGCAAATGTTTATGCTCTACTTGGGCAGTGGATATACCCAGGTGAAAAAATTGAAGGAGGTTACGCTTAGTTTACGTGTAATTTTTTCGGAAATAAATTCCCAAAACAGTAAGGTAAAATAAGTGGAACCTGCTCGAATTTGCCAATTTTTGTCGACTCAAGCACCATCCACTGGATTAGTGCAGATTTCGTGTAGTTTTCTTTTCGTTTATTCTTCTTGCGATTTCGTTTTTTCACTAATTATTGTCATTGTTTTTTCAGCTTCAGAACTGGGCTATACCTGAAAAAATTCCACATATTTCAATCTTCAGCACACCGGACAACATCCTGTTTTGATTGGTGCTTGCGAGCATTCTGGAGAGGTGGACCTCTGCCTAAAAGTAAATGGGACACATATGACCGGGCATGAAGTGCTATGTGGGGATCCACAAGGTGGAGTTCATTCGACGTTCTTGTTCAGAATTTATACGGCTGAACTATCCTCATCAAAAGAAGGATGAAATGTGAAGAATATGCTGACGGTCTGAAGATTCATCGCACTGCACAGAATGGAGAGAATTCTGTTGATCTCTACTCTTCTTTCCCGTGTTCTTGTTCTTGTTCTTCTTCAGCGTGCCGGTCGTTGGCGGGGTCCGCTTTTCTGCTCTATCGTGCGTCTGGTAAGTGGGTGCCCAAATGCTTCAGATCGACACGCAATATGTCTACCCATATCGTTTCTTCGACCAACTCCTTGGTCGCTTTCCCGCTACTTTAGGGGTGGTAGTAATCCCATTCACGTCGTAACACTATGTTCGCAACTCGTCATGATGCGGGTTCGAGATGCGTCACGCCAGGTTCGCGGCCACTGCCGCTTTCTCGCATGCTAAACAACGAGAGAAAGCGGCGGTGCGAGGGTGTTGCGAACCTGTCACGTTGTTGGGAGGTTGCCACGTTGTCACGAAGTCATGAACTTCGCACAATCTGACAACGGAAGGACAGAGCTCAAGGGATTAATGGTTGAAAGCGCGATGCGCAGAGTGTCGCCAAGTTCGTACTCTATGTACGACTGAGCTCGTAACGGTTCGTGAACTATACTTTTGCGTGAGTTCGGTGGTAACTGGAGCATATGTTGCTACGACCTATACGGGCAGAACTCAATGTTCTAACGAACTCCACTAACTTCGTTCAGCGGGAATCGAACCCGTTACGACATCATTGAGATCAGCACGCACTAGCACTACGCTATCACTCAAACATCGGCGCACGTGGAAGGCGTTACAGGAGCATTTCTAATTTTGAACGCATGGGTAATGGAGAGTCTACTCGGCACAAAGCTTGCTGAAATTTCGATACGTACCAATTTCCACCAGTCTTGTTTTCGCAGTCAATTCCAGCTCGTTATGAAATTGCCCTTCATATGTGATTTGACGACCTTGTGATCTGGTCAATCAGTCCAGTTGATCGGGAGGCCGGCCTTCTTTCATGCCACAGCAAGGTGCATGGCACAAATTGTCAACCACATTCTTCGATCTACTTAGAAAATCTTTCGCGTTGGCGCCCATAATGTTCTCTAGTGTAAAGCATGTGTGCACCACCCAGACGCGGACGTGAGGGTTCAACTCCTTGGTCGCACGGAAATTTTGCATATATTAGGTTGTCGGAAAATGCTTGAAACAGTCTGGATTTTTTTCAGTCTGCAAACTTTTTCTCTTCTTTTAGAAAAATTCACGACATTTTGTAATGAACATATATTATACACCTATCACTTGGAGCCACCTATCAGGGACACTGTTGTGACAGTGTGCGGGGTTAGTACTCATGCTAATGCAGGCCGAAGAAGTCATCAGTAGCTGATTAAAAATCGTCGAAGTTGGCGAAGTTCCGCTCAACCAGGGAGAACCTCTGCGACAGGACAAGGTGTTATTTGGAGAACATGATGTTGCGCAAATTTGGTGAAAATGGCGTTGTGCTCCGTGCCTGTTCCTCCGAGTGCCGATAAGTTAACGAAGCCATTTGAGGGAGCTTTTGTATAGCAAAATGTGCATCTCGACACGTTGTTGTCTCTGTTCCCCAAGAACACGGCCGTCGCCTGATTTGACTATTGTAAATGATGTTGTTGCCCATCATGTTGCTTGATGGTAACGGCAGAGCACACGCCGCAGTTAAGCTTAGGAAAATGGTAAATAAGAAAATGGCTTTGGGGAGACGTATTGCTCGAAACGGAACCTTGGGAGTTACGTCTCAAGATTGTTTGGCTAATGATCCCCGGTCTAAATGTCACGATGATGTTGCTGTCCTTCTTGCTCACATTGGCACCCCATAGCAGCTCGTGCAAGAGAATCGCTCAAATTGCTTGTTCGTCTAGTTTCGCTCCTAGATAACGAATGGTACAGCGCTACGCCCTTGCATAGACATGAAGCAGATGCTCATAGAGCAGGGTATCACATATTGACATAAAATGGAGATAGGTCATGTGGGAAGGATACGAGGAAGAAGTTTTGGTGGAGTGTCTCAAGCATTTCCCGATAAACTAATAGTTTTGCCAACTTGTGACATTGTCGCGCTAGCTCATGACCTCTCCGTGCCTTATCCGGAACTGTTGAGAGCCTGGTTTGTACACGTAAAGGTGAAATTGCGGGGATTACTACCACCCCAGGATCGTGGCCCACTTTGCGGATGGTGTCTCCGTTGGCGCGCAGAACGTGGCCGTACCATCTAAGGCTAGTTTTGCGGAGCCTGTCGATAATCGAGGCGATGACGAACTGTTCTCGGGTGATCTGTAAATTTGGTTTGTCATTGGCTGGTCGTTGCCTACATCATTTATAAAAACAAGTCTTTCGGAAATAGGAGCCCAAACTCTGAACAAGTTGCTGAACAGGATAGCTTCACAGTCAACTGCAATTTCGACAAAGAGCAGTCCTCAAAGTTTGCGGTTCGAATTTTTGGCGCCCAAATAAGCACGAATTTCCTGGCAATTGTTCAGTAGCTGTGTACTGCCTAATTCCTTCTGTCCCACCTAAATTCACCCAAAAATCACTATACCGCATTCATGCCTACTAGATTAAAATGAGTGGAGGTCTTGCTCGTGAGCATAGGTTAGTTCTCAAATGTGCCCCTCAGTTTTACTGCTCCTGCAATATTAATTCACAATTCGGACAAAGTTTATTGCATAGCGAAACTCACCACATTCACCTCCTGCGGAAAATTTAATTCAGAGGACACCCAGAAATCTCTTATAGCTACGAGCAGACGTGTTGGACAAAAATGTGTTGGAACATCCTTAAAAGCACAGAAGTCTTTTGGCTGTAGCTCGGTTCGATAGCATTATACATACAGGGTGCGGCATCCTGTTCCAATTATTTTTAATAGCTTGTGTTACAAAAACCAAAACTCCGACTGCTCTTCAACGTTATTTACGTAAATTCTTACAAATCAATTTCTTTAGGAAATGTCTAGCTAGGTCTCCTTCTGCCACCGTGACGGAGGCCAAAATCAGGGCAAGCACAAACGTTGGGACCCGGAGACAGAGGAATTTCTGAAGATTTCTCCCTTCTTCTGTCCTAAGAGCGGTACTGCATTCGTGGCACCAGTGGGTTACTAAACTCATGTCCAAACCTCTACGACTACCAGTTGGCACATCAATACCATCGATGTCAAGGAAGTTTGCACACATTTCTTCTGCCGGGATTAGTTAGCAGAGTTGAAGCGGCAAGGATCACTTTGTCTTCTGTGTCTCGTTTCTTGAACCATTGCTATCGTAGCAGGACCATCTTTTATGGGTAAGGTAAAACTGTTCTTCACTTTCAGCCAAGAGTGGTTTCCAACTCTAATTCAGCGTAAAGCTCAGACATGTGATTGCCACAAGAAAAATAAGCTTCAATGATTATAAAAGCCAAACAAGAGGTTTTGCCTACTGCATCCGATGTCTTGGAGAACTTCACATACACTGAGCTTTTATCACTTATGAAGCTCCGCTCCGCACTAATTGTAGAGCACCGTTCTGAAATGTCAATTAATGAGTAATAATGAGAGTAAATTCATCGCAGTCTGTAAAGCACACGGCTCACTATGCAAGTAACTCTTCCATAGCGTAGTTGTGCAACGGATTCGTTTCTCGTGGATTTTCCGAAATATGGACCTGTGACATCTGTGTGGCGAGGTGGGTGGAAACAGCCTTTCAACAGCAGAGCATCATAGTGCAGATTGGATGGTGCAGTTACATGGCTGTAAAAACAAGATTATACGATGAGGCTTCATAGGACAATCTCGTTTTTTTTTCAAATTCGGACGTGTTATAACGTAGGACGCTGATGTGAGCTTATGAAACGTGGAGTTGTTACAGAAGGGGAGATAACAATTCTAAATGCTAAATTCAGGATGAAGAACTACATCGCAGTAAGGATGGAACTAGCGAGAAACTTTGAGACAGTATTTATGCCACAGTCTGTAAAATATCCGGGCCACTGACCATGAATCTTCATGTAACCTACAGTGTTCATTCTTATGCTTTTTACGGAGACGGATGAATGCCGTATCCCAAAAGATTAGATATTCGGCCAGCTTACATTGAAATCAAAAATAATCACAACATTACTGCCTAAAAATTGTGTCGAACTATCAGGCATAATTGCTGCGTAATATAGTGCATAATTAATGCGTCTTTTTGCGCGACATCTTTTCTCATTAAGAACTAACGTTTCTTGGGTGGTTTTTTTTTGAATAAAATACTTCTCTTTTTTCGTTTAGTAAAGGAACTACCGAAAATTCTATCCGAATTCGCCATCACATGCTGTACCATTTCGGGAGAGGTTGGGTTGCACCACAGTTGTTAATCTGAGATCTACACATGAGAATTGGTGTGACGGTGCATTATTACAACGCCGTGTTGCAGGAAATTGTGATGAATCAATGGATTACGCCGCTTGTACACTACTACACAGTCATTAATACGGTCTTTTTCAGGTGCATCTCGAACTTCGGGAGAAAGCCAAGGACTTCACCCTTGTCCAATGAATCCGCCGTCTTCCACGCCTACCAGCCGCTTGTCTAACTTTTCCACCCTTCTCGTCTCTACCATATTTCTTTTTTTTTGTCATTTTTTGCTTTTATCACTACATTCTTACCAACAACTACTGATCAATGGGGATTTCGTGAGCAACCTCTCTTGTTCGTGGATCACTGACGTCTGGTAAATTATGATTAACGATTGTTGGCAGAACATCCCATTGTTCAAAGCAGCAACAAACTGAACTGGGTTCCGCACCCGTGATCTCGAGAAAATATGGGTCTTACCACTAGAAATACTTCTATGCACTTCTACAGTTGACATAATGATTGCGAAAAGGTGTTTACCAAAGAACTGGCTATGAAATGGTTGGAGCTGGTTTCAAGGATGGCGTTCGAATTATTGTGACTTCGACCTGTAGTTATCAATGTTTGAAGGCTAGTTATGAAGTCACGCACCGTATTTAGAACTACGTGCACATTGCAACGTTAATTTCTCCTCATGAATAGGGTGCCATCTTCATGATAAGTTCACATGACCTGATGAATTTCCAATAGATGGGCAGAGAAATACGCAAAAAAAAGCAAGCGATAACGAATAGAAACGTTTCCTTGCCGTCTGACTACGGCACGTGATTTTTCCTATTCTTCCTTGCCTATAGAATGGAAACGGCCGAAGGGATTAAGAAATTTGAAAAAAAGGTTCATTCGGCGAAATGTTGCGATATCGATGATGTTGACCACTGAACGACCACTGAAAGAATGAAAATAATTCGAACATTCTCCCTTTCTTGAGGAGGATGATGGTTCCCTTTACATAGAAAAGAGTAAGATCCACAGAAGGCATGTACTGCTCATTTCGGTATTCTTTGCTGCTCTGTTTCTTGAATGCACTTGGAAAAAGCCTTGTCAATGTAGCAGAGCCTTACAATTTTCTTTCAAACTTCTAACATCACATTATTCCATCAACATCGCAAATTCTTGATCCCAATTTTTGAACCCTTATACCGCAATGCCCTAGTAAAAACCTAGTAAAATGATTTCATCCACAGCTTGCTTTAATTTGGAAAAATAATTAACTGATCTGTCTACTGAAATTACTTCGACATCACTGATGCAATTGCAGTGTTGCAACGATGAAGTGAGCCTGTGATCTTCGATCTCTACAGCAAGCCCACACACCCATATCAGGAACTCATACCACTCCATTAATCTCTGCTTTTTAGCAGAGGTAAATCACCTGATATAACACTGAAGAACATTTTCGAAAGAATGCGAAGAGTAGATTATTTATTTTGGGACCAGTCAATCATAGGGAATGATGCAGTTGCACATACAGACTTTTCACAAAGGAATGCATTAGATTTCTACCTACATTAGATTTCAGTCCAAACGAATCAAGGGAGAGGTGGTCGATTAAGGCAAATTGCAATAGCACACTCTCAGAAACAAGCTAAAAGATCGCTATTTTTGGCTTTTTGTGCATAACCTCTATCAGAGTAGATGAAGTAGATGATAAAAATTCAGTTTATTATGCCACTTCTAGTTAATCGTCTTTGATGGGAATGAGCTCATAATGCTAAACATCGCTGATGAAAGAAAAAGTTTGTAAAGGAAAGTTTGTATAGAAAAAGTTTTGTCAGGGCGAAAATTTACCTATTACTCGGTGCTGTCCATAACCGCTCACAGAATGCTCGTCACGAGAGGATCTCAACATAATTTGAATACCTTCGTTAGATCTGCTGTAGTACGCGTCAACACTTCACCTCCCCCTCCCTTCCCGAAGATTCTGGTTTTTGAACCCAAAAATTCCTTTTTTAGAAGGATCAAAACGTTATCTTTTCAAACGTCACGCATCCCCCCCTGAAAAATGTCAGATACGCAGGATGGGAAATGATAACAGTGTGCAAGCTCTTCACATAACAGCTTGTTTCAAACTCCATAGAAATATGGGAAGAAGCCTTGCGAACTATGTTTTGTAAGCGTTGTTCAATATGGCAGCCTTTGACTCGGTAGCACGACGAAGACATTGTGAAGGTTCGACTGCGATTAGTCGCAAGCCCATGATGTTCGTCGCAGGCTTCGGTCAAAACTGCTGTGAGCAAGTTGATTTAGCCGCTGAGAGATGAGCAGGACATGCTCTACAATTTACTCCACACAGGACGTTTCAGGCCATTAAGAACACGAGAATTTCAATCACACATTATTCTTACTACCATGCAACGAGTCCAAAAATCGTCACTACCTAGTTATACTTTTCGTAGTGCTGGCAGTAAAAAGCGCTGGTATTGTGGTAAACCTCTTGATGAAACGACAAGTAGAGTGCTACGGTTAACTGTCAGTTCTGGTTTGCAGCCACGAATAAACCACAAGCTAAATAACAACCGTGTGTTTGAATGATGAGGCTACATCAAAACCTTCCAACTAGCAACCAAACATAGATTTACAGGATCAGCATGAACAAATACAATCGTTATCCAATGAGGCTTCAAGACAGCACCATCATACAAAATTTCGATGTGTTAAGCTCAAAAACTCATTTCCGTACTCAGAAAATATGTGGAAAGGTGTGAGGCCTCGCAGTCAAGATCACCCACCAAGAAATTTGAGTCATCGATGGTCTCTGGCGGAAGGTCATGGCGATCGAGACAGTGGGAACATCGTTGAGCTGGGTATACCCGGAACTGTGTCTTTACCGAAGAGGCATCAGTGCACGTTCGGCTGGTTACAACGAAGAATTCGAGCCATAGGCAACAAGTCCTCTAAAGGATTTTTTCGCGAAACGACAAGGTCACCGCCTAGGTCTCGCGTCCAGCACTCTCTTCGGACATCATTTCCTCTTCGTTTCGAGCTGGAAGGAAGTTCAACGTAAAGATAAACTCACAGTTCGATTTCGATTTGTGAGTTCACCTACAAGTATGGTCCCAGTTTCGCCATAGTGTTCAACCACCATGCTTAGATCTGCATATTTAGATCACTGAAGCTAGCTTTGATAATGCTATGATATGCTATATGCTGCTAATGATAATAAGCTACTCGTTAGCTGAGAGTTAACTGTTGGTACATTCATTGTATTTATTTATTATGGTGATCACCTTGATCACATGAACTGTTCTGTCTGGAGCACCTCATAGGGGAATTCTCGCCCTTCTCTACACAGCACAATCATTTGTGCCGAACCTCATATCATCTTCATCATGGCATCTGAGCCGAAGACAATCCGATTGGGCATGATTGCTAGAGCTTAGCTTGTATGCTTCTCTCTCATATTGTTTCATAAATTATATGGTTGCAACTCTACTGCATGCGCTGCAGTACGATTTTTATGGGCGACTAATACTTTTCACGCACCCTGTAGAAGAGAATTGAAGGCAGCTATGACAGTCGGACCAACCATAGGGTCCTCTCCTTCAACAATATCACTCAAAAAAGTTGTGTTAATTTCCCTGTAACTGCCTACAAATCGACGAGCCAGAAGTAACGTGCAACAGAGGGATTGACGCACTTTATCGGATCAGCCGCAACTGCCCGCGTTGTGCTTTCATCCTTCTAATTAAAATGCAAATCTTAGAATCCCAGAATTATGACCGATTGTATATTGTTCCAGAAACCGTTCTCAACGCAAATACTACGTGTAGTTGCAGGACCTTCGCTTTCAATGCACTGTAACAGTAAAAAGTTAGCTCCTCCCCTTCATGGACTTGAGCCAAATCAGTCACAAAGTTTTTCTCACCGCGTTTTTCTTCTTCGTCAAAACGCATCCACCGTGCGCCTACCCTTTCGCAAAGCTGCACCGCAATTTTTCTTGTTGGAGGGAGGTGATAACCTTGCAAAGCTGTCAACGAAAATGTTGATCGGAGTAACGACAACGTTTCTTCGGAGATCTAGCTATTTTATGTAAGCTTTACTGTAACCGTGAGGTGATGCAAGGAATGGTCCGCTCATAAAAAACCTCCTATAAAATCACATTCAACATCATCTGCATGGTAAAGGAATTATTCCCTGTGATCAACATGGCTTTTTCGAGGGTAAATCAGCAGAGGCGAATCTCTTGGAATGCATGAATGACTGGACTAACATATTGGATAACCATGGGAGTTGTGACGTAATCTATATTGATTTTGCTAAGGCTTTCTATAGAGTCAGTATTCCTAAACCTATGATGAGAAGTGAAAAGCTTGGATTTCATCAAATCATCGGGAATTGGTGTAACATGCAATACCGCGGTGTTGGAACTTTTCAAGTAAAAGTAAGGTCATTCTTCTCTTCCGTAAAACAAATGCCTAGCGGTATGCCACAAGGTGGTGTCCTATCGCCACTGTTATTCAATTATTTATATACAGCCGACATTCCTGGGATATTGGAGGAGACTGGAATCAAATGTAAAGAGTTCGCAGACGATTTGAAAATTTATAACGAAGTCTCATGTGCTGAAGATGTAGCTGTCATTCAAATGGCAATAGACGATTTAGTTGACAGGTCAAGAAACTGGCAGATTCCCTTGTCTGCTGAGAACACGTTGCATCTTCGAATAGGAAACTCAAATATCAAAACCTTTTACAATATTTCGTCGGTTCTCATTAGGACAGCAGAATCAGTAAGGGATTTAGGCTTCCACTATAATGAATCTCTTAATTTTTCGGCTCATTACGAGAAAATGTGTCAGAAAGCAATGACTCGTAGTTTCCAAATTTTTGGAGCCCTGTCAAGCAAGGATATGAACCTGTTATTGTTATACATAGAATAAAATGTATGTAAGACCTATCTTGGAATGGGGTTCCACGGAAATCAATTCCTACCGGAAACAAGATGTCCTCATGCTTGAAAGAGTTCAGAATAATTACACTAGAAAATTGTTCATTGGAATGAGGGGAAACTTCTTATTCTAACTTTCCCAATTCCAGTATCAGAAATTGTAGTCTTGGCCTAGCAACTCTTGAATCCAGACGAACAATGTTCGATATTTGCACGGTACATAAATTGGTTAACCCTGCAACTAATATTAGTGCTCTTGATTTTTTCAGCATAACACCCTCAATTACTAGGGGTTGCAATAAATCAATCAATCAATAGGGTCTCGACCATCGAGCAAGGATTGTAACGGAGTGATTGCGACCCAAGAGAATGTAGAATTGGCGTTCCGAGCTCGACGCGCTCACCCGAACCTATCTGCAAGACAGTTGAGGAAACCAGTTCTGTGCTCAAGCAGACAAAATTGACGAAAGGGAGAGTTTCTACCAGACAACTCAGCAGATTGACTCAGCATATCGGCGGATGCCTCTTCATTCTCGCAGCATGAGGATATCCGAACACATTATTGACCGTCGAGTTCGCAATAACCCAGGACTTTCCATGAATCAGAGTAGTTTCGTAGTCAACTGTGGAACAACGGGAGCAACCCATGCGACTCTACTCTTGATCAAGAAGCATCTTCGATATGGAGAAGGCCCCCCACCGCTTTCCACACGCAGTCATGAGGTAAGCACTGCGTTAATACGGCATTCCTGAAGAGCTTACCAAGAAGTCGGATGCTCTATGCCGACCCGAAGACAAGAATATTGGCCGCCTTTGGCACCTCGGCGGAATTCTCTATCTCCGTAGACGTGCGTCAATGCTCAGCCGTCTCGCCGCTCCTCTTCGTCGTCATGGACGTCGCTGACTTAAAAGCAGCAGGAGCCGAAATCCTCGACTTCGAGCTGAGGTGCGGGTAGTGAAGCACAGACTCAGCACATCACAAATGTGAAACGAACACAGACAATTATGGCTTCCCTGCAGAAAAAATGGAACAATCGTCGCGAACACGCCTGGCCGTGTTCGCGTGCGGACGAGTTTTCCCCAGCCCCAAAAGCCATTGCGGCTCGTGGTTTTGGAGCAAAGGGAC
>KN727247.1:11230-21416 GCA_000816745.1 Ancylostoma duodenale
CTGGAGCACTCAGTACATGCGCAAAACCAGGCGCCGCAATGGCTTTTGAGGCCGGAGGAAACTCGTCCGCACGCGAACACGGCCAGGGGTGTTCGCGACGAATGTTCCATTTTCACTGCAGGTAAGCCATAATTGTCTGTGTTCGTTTCACATTTGTGATGTGCTGAGCCTGTACTTCATCACCCGCACCTCAGCTCGAAGTCGAGGATTTCGGCTGTTGCTGCCTTCAAGAGACCTCTACCGCAGACTCTGCCCTGTGCAGACGACGACATGCGCGCATCTTAACATAAGAGTTCGGGTCCAGAAGTAACCTCTTAGCGTAGTTCGGTCTCCGGCTAACTGTCAAAAAGACCGAGCATGTGATGGCCAATGTGAATGAGCTCGAAGCACTCAGGTTGGTGACACGACTCCTCGAGAACCGACCTCATAAAGTGTCTCCGCTCAAAGCTCTCAGTCGATGGCTACTTAGCCCGAAGTTGTCGCTCCTCTCAACGATGCCTGGCTAAGCTGGCCTCAAGAAACTGGCGTGCTTCGCGACAAGAAGCTACCTGGTGTGAGGCTAATAAGATTGGTAAAGGCAATGCCAGGATAAGAGCGAGAGTGGGTAACCGTGTCAAGAATACCTCTAATAGTTTTTTTTCAAGCTTTTTTTTAACCAAAAAGCTTTCTTACCAGAAAGAGTTGAAAGATGATTGTGCAACTTGGGTGGTTCAGAGCGACTTTCTACCCAGCTGGTGAAAAAAATAACCGCCGTTTTGAGGTAAGCACAAATAATCTTTTCTCTTCTCTGGAGTTTCGGCAATTCTAAGCCAAGTTGAGTTCTAGAAAGGGTTCTCCTTCTTTTTCGAAAGCCGCTTGAATTTCCTGGCTAGCACCTTTCAGTGTCCTTATGCAGTCGCGAACAAATGATGAGCCGACGGGATGTTCGTAGTTAATGACTTCAAACTCGACCAGTCTGAATCGGAGTCCGGTAGTCTTGCGCTTGTTTTGGCTTGGAATCACCTTCCCAACGGACAGTGAGCTAGGAGTTCGCGAAGTTTTCTTCCTACAATTTCAAGCTCAAATGCAACCATGGTCGTGGTCGCCGAATGTCGCTAGACGATCAGGCGTTGAGGACAACCGTGGATCCTGAACAGGATCGCAGCATCCGGACGTTGAAAGCAGGGATCGATGCCTACTATAGTACAGATTGAAAACATCTGACTTCAATCGACAGCGTAAGAAAGGTGCGGATGTGAACAACCTACGATTAGGCTGATGACCATCGTCTCACCTGGAAAGACATCTTTCTAAACTTAATTTTCCGTCAAAACGAAATTACCGTAGATGAAGATCGGTTCTGCACTATAGCAAGAAATGCTAATGGTTATGAGTAGAGATGTTTTCCGCCTTCTAAGTTTTTCTAAACCAGATCTTCTCTCTAGGGAGGTTGTGTCCGGAGTTCGGTGGTGTTAAAAGGCTGTGATTGACTGCAGCCTTCTCCACTTTAGTCAAGCGGTGACAGCGCAGTCCTATTATTGTAATTTTGAGTTGATTTCCAAAAATCTGCTATAGATGTAGTTGGCAGTGTTGAACGGATTCAGGTTTTCCTCTTCTCCCAGGGAAGCGCTAGGCCTCTTACTTAAAAACTTCCCCCGGCCAAAGCTGGCACGGTAGAGCACCGATATTCTCATTCAATCTCCTTGATTCTCAGACCTTTCCTTTACTAAATACCACCTTTTCCGAGCTCCACATGCAAACCTGCAACACCAGCAGACTACTGATCGGGAGCATGCTGGAATCGCCTTCCAAATGTTCGTAGATTTTTGCGATCTCAGTTTTCATTGTAGAGGCATGCCATTTTGACTACATCACTGAAGAAGATTTAGCAAACCAAGCGAGCATTAAATTGATTAATATTGTTCTGTTTAAGTCGAGTTATAAAATTTAAACTGGAGTGTTCGTTTCGGCAATTAATATCGCACCAGACTAACATGTCGTTCTTTTCATTTTTTTTTGGCGCCGGACATCTCAAACCCTGACATAAATGGGATATCGTTGCTAGGTCTCTAGGACATGGTTGCTTCTAAAAGTCATATCGCCAAAAATGTAGCGCAGAATAAATGAGGTTCTGTGGAATATTTTGCAACAATTTTGTTGATTGCATAATTCATATGGGTGGCCTTTGTGCTTGAAAAAGAAACAAATTAGCATAGAGTGGAGGGTGTAGCTAATAGTGTCGTGAAAGATTTGTAGCGCTAAACTAACAGCAGTGAGGTGAGGTTCATTTAGGAAAATATCAGCTGTGTATACTCTCTAATGGAATAAACAGTCAGCCTACCACACAAGTTACTTAAAGGCAGCGTCCCACCTCAAAATCGTTTTTGAGATTTTAACGTGAAAAGAATCTCCAGTAGCTAGCACCACCACCGTATATGTGATTCCATGCAAGACCGCTGGAAAACCCCATTTCCGAGCCGAAATCTTTAAGGAGCCTTTGGACGGAGCCCGGGGCGGAGCTAAGCAACTTTCCGAATAATTCACTCCAGGAAGCGCACCTCCTGAGGAAATTCGTATTCTTAGTGAGAGTTCCTTATCAACTCCCTGACAGAATAGAAACTGTCTTCCATGTATGACTAGCAAAGGAGTTCATGGTCCGGAAACCCTTCAATTCCGCCTTGGCTCCAGAGCCAATGCGGGATTGTAGGGTTCCCGCCCAACGTACTCCCTTGGTTCCCGCACATAGAGCGCAGTTTCTATTCAGTTAGGCAGTTGATAAGGATCCCTCGCAAATAATTTGAATTTCTCTAGAAGATCCGTCTCCTGGAGTAAATTATTCGGAAATTTACTTAGCTCCGCCCAAAGGCTCCTAAAAAATTTGGGCTCGGAAGTGGGGTTTTCAGCGGTCTTGGATGGAATCACGTATATCATTGTGATCACCAGCTCCAGGAGATTCTTTTCTCGTTGAAATCTCAAAAACGATTTTAAGGTGGGACGCTGTCTTTAATGGCTCAAAAGAATTCACTCGTAGCTAACGCCCCTGCTTTCATCAATTTTTTATGAACAAAGAAAGGATTCTCCCAGGAATGTCCTACAGAACTTTCCCGCTGTTTTTCTTTCATTCCACGTCTTTACAGAAGATCCATTTTTATCAACGATGTAAAATGAGCATTCCAAAGGAAACCGCAGATCTTTATTGTCAGAAATATTGATCTACTTGCATCCTTTCTCACCATATCCACTGACATCAACGTCAAAGTAATGAAGATGGTCAGAAATCGATGTCGTGATGTCAAGACCGTCACTGCATCCTTTGTCTTCGTCACCTTAACTCGTTATGACCTTACAAGCATAGTGGAAATCGTAAAAGTGTACAAATATAGAAGAAAAGTGCACAAGCGTAACGGTGAGGAAGGCATAACTTACCGGTGCAGACCTTGTAGGTAGCACCATTCTTCATGTTGTTGTGATAGAACGCCTACAACACAAAAAGATTTTCTTTTTTAATGTATGAATTTAAAAGGCATAGAACAAACGTTTTAGGGAGGTGAGGATGTAGAGAACTTCACTTACACATTAATTTTCTCTCTCATTTATGATCATTCGCAGAGAAATCGAAAAAATGAATTTTATAGAACGCTGATTTAAAAATTTTAATGAACTTAAAAGACGTAAAAGATAAAAAAGGGGCTAGAGAAGGAGCTTCGAGATTTCATGAATCATAAAGTTTTCACGCTTGCTAAACTAACAAGGGAAGGATAGTTGTTCAGTGTGGCAATTAATAGCCTGTTGTATATTGCCTTATGCAGCTTGCGACGCTGATCTCGGATCCATTTTCGAAATTTCCTAAATTGCTGTCTATGATGACTCATGCTCGTTTTTGGCGCTAACTATAGCAACGGTAGTAACGAGATATCCTTCATTCGTCATTCCCATTGTGAGAAATTCTCACATTTAGACCATTTTTTATTGTTCATCGGTAAAATTCAAACCGAAGAATGCCTCCAGGAGGAATTAGAGTTTCAGCTTTTCGCCACGAACCCACCTTGTACAATAAGTGCAGTATCTGAACATTAACACCAAAAATGGAGATAACTAATCACAGAGAGCAATTTAGGAGATTTCGAAAACGGATCTGAGATCAGCATCGCAAGATGCGTGAGACAATATACAAGCCGGTATGAATGCCCACACTGACCAAGTATCCTTCCCTTGTAAGCTCAAGTACCTCGGGTCAGAAACTCGTCATCCAAAAAATCAGGATACAGTCTGTAGCTGCGTTCTTGTTCACACCCTATAGCTCCGAGAATTTTTTGCGGCATTTTTTCCCTGCTCCTTTGCAACACTACAGAAATCGGGTGATCGCATGTTGCCAAACATATGATGACATGTTCTCCGCACAAACTAAAGACGTAATCACGGCTTAGAAAAAATGAAAGCGATGCGAACTGATAATGCTTAACGACGTGTTTTATGCAAGCACGTGCTTCCCTCTCCTGCCAGTCGTGCTTTGTTCTATTATACGTAAGAGCAAAGACCAACAGATTGAGGATCAACCGATGAAACGAGCAAACCTCATATTTATGATGGTGGTAGCCTTCCATGCCCTCCAATGGAATATGTGGAACAACATCTCGCCAGTGAGTAACACGGAAAGTGTAGGCCATCTGGAATTTAGGAAAATATCAGCTGTGTACATTCTCTTCTCGGTTCTAACTTCTTCCATCTTTTCGTGAGTTTTGGCAAAGGGACTTGCAGGCTTTTGTCGCCGCGACAGTCGCTTGCCGCGTACCCCCTTTTGCAACGGAGACAAGATTCTTAAGTGCTATCTTCCTCTATTGCAGGGACTTTGCCATCTTCATTTTTAAGTTAGTTATATGCTTAATTTACGGACCCATGAAGTGATACCTCGAATCAATTCAGTGGTGAGACCATATCTTGTTTTCTTATTCAATAGAGAATGAAACGCCTCGGTTGCCAATTGCAGTCTTAGTGAGCGTAGAGTACGAACACAGGAAAATTACAAACTGAGCTTGTTCTGTAGGAGGCTTGACGTCACATATTGTTAGTATTGTTTGTCATGGTATTCTTGGGCTTCGAGCATTGAACCTTGACAATATTTTGTCTTCGAATCCATCGGGTACATTCAAAATTAAAGCATACATACAATATCAGTAGCACCACAAAACCAAAACGGACTTTGATAGACACTTTGAACCTTTATCAAACTATGTATCGAATTCCTGTCACCTCCTGCAACCGCGTCGCGTAACCTTTGCACTTTCATATTTTGGCGTGAAAAAAATCATTGTTGAGGTTGAATCACATCTAAATTTTATAAATGAAAGAAATTGGAGTAATATGCATTCGGATCAGGAGCATATATGCTGGAAGAGACTTCGCAGAATCTCCTGAAAATTTTTGTTATAAATATGTCAAACAAATCTGAACCCAATAGTTCACCAATGGAAATTTTCTTTTTTTCAATTCAAATGAACATTTTATTCGAAATTCTGGTCATCCTGGCTGGGAGAACGCGTACTGATCACATCCTTCTTTGTGAGTCTGCGTAGCTGTCAGCAGAAGCAGCGTGACACCTGTTTGCCCACATGGCATCGTTGGCTCCGCCCCCTCTCCCAAAGGGATCCAAACGCCCGCCCACCGGCCGTGTATATGCGTGTCAACGACAAAAGACAAGCAGGAACGAAACCGCATTGCGACTGTCTCAAAAAAAATTAATGTCGAAGAGCGGTGACCAGGACCACAAGTGTAGTAGACAATTTAAGCTTTCATAAAAAAAGAATTGCGGTGGTGGCTGTAAGAAACACGTGGCTGAGTGATGCGAGTATATCTGGTGTTCTAAACTGAAACCGGCAAAACAGAGCGAACAATAAACTGCATGTTCTATATATTAGGTCACCCTCCCAATCATGTTGACTTATTGTGAGATTACATATCGAATTCCATAGCCTGGCGTCAGGGAGATCTACTATTTCACATTACCACTTGTATACAGGGCTTGTAGTAAACCCCCCTGAACTTCAGGTGAACTCAACTGGAACGTCAACTCAGGGTTAAGCCAGTTCAGTTGAATGTCAGTTGATCTCATATGTATCAAGATATGAAGCTGAACACCGAGTTGACAGTGATATCATCGGAGTTGAGTGGAAAAATGAACTCGGTGTTGAGCAAGTTGTTAACTCTGAGTTGGCTGGTCAGAAAATTGAAGAAATAGCGTTGCCAGCATAGGAGAGGCCGATAAGCACCTCTCGAGCTACTTAAAGCTCAACTCTGAGTTGACGGATATAATGACCGATTCACATGAAGTGCTTAGCGTAAATGGTTCAATTTTTTCGAACTGACATGTTTCGAACCGGTAACGCCTAGCATCGGTATATAAACTATGGAGGAGAGTTCGTTCCTGTCAGATAAGAATGAGATGAACCGAACACGGATGGGGTGTGGTACCAACAAAGTCGCTCGCACAGCATGTCATCCACTTTTGGGAATAAGTGCCCTGTGGGTAGATTTCTGGGAAGATTTCAATTTCCCACCACCGAAGAGTTGCGCCTTATTTCGGCAACGACGCCCAGAGGTGGTAAAAGGGGAAATATCTCGAAATTTGGGAATCCAATCAATCAATAGTCGATTCACGGTGCTTTCATTTCGGAAAACTCGTCCAACCGCTCAACTCGGCAATGAGTGGTCGGATGAAGAATTACTACGGGCCCAGATTTCTTTCTCTGCATATCTTAAGAAGAGGAGCTTTCTTGAAATAAAATGAAGAATGTGTTTGAATCTTTTTAGTAGCAGAGCTTGATGCACCCGCATTCTTGCTTCGCATCCACACTATGCATAAAACAAGTTATAAGGTTTGAGAGGCTCTACGTGCAAATCTGCAGCCAATCTATTGCTGGGAGCAACTGCGTTTCGACATGTAAGAATTCCTCATTTAGGGTGCAATGGATTTGTGGTCTGAACTTGCACTCCCAATAGAACTTCCAGAAACCTCACTATTTGCTACTTTTCCTTTGTTAACTTCGCTCCGTTGCACGAGATACGCTCCCAAACCATGACCAGGGCTTGTCTCGCACCGCGAGTCCTCTCGCTCTCTGCGTCTCAAATTACTAAAAGGTCCCTGTACTGCCTCCATCCGCCACCCCCTATGCTCCAGCCCCTCCGGCCTCCACAACGGAATGTATCTCATGTAATCCCTTCGCTTCAACGGGTTACATTTCCGCTTTGCCAACAGGTACAATAAATAAATGGATAAATAAAGATAAAGGATGAAGTGGTCGGCGTTAATCAATCCCGTCACGAGGGATGCATCACGCATTCGACTTCATGTGAGCATCGTAGAGGCGTTGAATGCGTATGTGCCCTATACAGTGGCTTGCGGGGCATCCGACGTATCAAGTCAGTGCTTCATCCTCCCACGTTCCTCTGGTACCAATTTACCGATCCCGGAGGGATGGAGGGCTTGGTTGGCCTCGGGCAGGATCGAACCATCGATCGTGTGCGTGCGCAGCTAGACTCTCGTCACTGCGCCACACGCTCCCCAAATGGATATATATATAAATGAATAATTAAATAAATAAATACAACCACATCCAATATGAAGTAGCACGTTCACATGTATAGGTGCCGTGTAGTTCTTGCACGGTTGATACCTCCCTGCATATCTGGGTTTAGTTATCTCTTTGTGTTAACTTTGGTTTCCAGCACACATTCTTTTTGATGTCAGAGCTCATCAATATTGGCGATCGAATTGAATAGATACATAAATATGTAAATAAACGTGTAAGAGTGCATAAGGAAGAAATAACCTGCTTATCGTGAGCGGCAGAGAAGTCTTTGTTGCCAGTTCGTGGTTGACCGAATGTGACCAGCTCCACGTTAGCAGCTGGTGCCAGGTTGGCTGCCACAATGTATGAAGCCGCCAACGAAGCCATAGCGCCACCGAGGGAATGGCCAGTTACCTAAATGCATTCGAACCAATCTTTTCGTTGGAATCTTTATGTCCTGTCGAAGACAGGGATCGTAATGAAGAATTTATGAATTTATCATGAACGTTCAGTTCAATTAGCCATCCTACTCACCCACACTTGGTAAGTTGGATACTTTGCTCTCAGCATATTGAAGTCATCCTTCATTCCCCCGTTCCACATACCCATGAACGCGTCGTAGAAGTACTTCGACACTTTGCCTCCTGCGATCCACGCTGTCTGGAAAAATAGCCGGGATTTCGTAAATTAGTGAGTGCAGTGTTCCCAAAATTGCCCTTTTGTTGAAGCAGCCCCGCTAATCTAACCGATGGTGTCTGCATGGCCCATAATGAAGAATCACTACTCTAAAAATATCTCATAAACCGTTTGAGCGACTAGAGGATTCCATACCTTTCCGACCCGCTGATTCCAATGAAGCATATGCACAGATGTCGTTAAACAAAATTTTTGCAAGGTTAATGTCGACACAATACTTCATTTCCGCTTTGGATCATTCTGTAGATTAGATCAATATGAAAAATTAACTGGGCAGTAGACATAACACCGAAGATAATCTCAGGATACGTTAGAAATCAAAGTGCCTCGTCCCATTTTCCCTTGCCTCGCTACTCTTCCACTTGAAACTCATCAAAACCAGAGTTTTGAAAAACTACCCATTATATGAAATCAGTGTGGTTATTGAAATCGATGATACGTACTTGACTTTCGAAGACACTTTTGTTTGCCTCTTCGACGAGCTGTAAGAACCCATCAGTTCCTCTGGAAATGAGAAATCAGCTTTATTTCTCCAAGTATTGTGACAGAAGTTTTTTTTTAAAATAAATTTTTTGGATTTTCCTGCAGTGCCCTTGTCAGAAAGAGATAGAAGATGCCTGAAGCTTAATACGATTGCTTTGTCTCCGTTCAGTGCTGCGGAGTAGCCAGAGCAAATATCGCTTTTGAAGGCGTCGCACTTCACGTTCACTTGTCGCTTCAGCTGCAATAGCAGTCTGTTTTGTTATTCAGATTCAAAGTGATAAGAGTGCACGAACCACGGCGTTAGTGAATTTATTCGTAAGGCAGTTCTGCGGATTCTTCGCATACGCTGCAGACGCCAGCGGCAACATTTTGCTGCGAGCCACAGCATCTGAGTAGGTCGCGTCAATGGAAGGTGGAGCGGCTGAGGCCAATGCACAGACGCCGAGGAGGACGGTGACCGTCTTCATCACTGGAACACTACATAATTTCACACAAGACAAATGCAGGCAATGAAATTACATGTGCGGGAATGCGGACTCTGTGTTAGGAGGTTATAGTTAGAGTGCCGTTTCCACAGGTGTTTCCGAGTTGCGCTTGATAACTTATCAGAAACGTCCCGCATTCTCGATGCGCTAAAGTTCGAAAGGCCAATAGATAACCGATGATGGGGCCTTTTTAATATGGAATACAACCTAGAATTGATCTACGAACGACATTAAGGACTTACATGCTAGTAAACCCTTCTTCCCGGAAACATTCGATTTTTTTATGACGATCCTTTTCCAGAGAAATGTACCGCTTGCGTGCGAAAGTCGCACCTCAGAAGTACACATCCATTTGCGAGAAAATTTCTATGAAGACCGATCAACACGAGATGTACACACTGGACGAAAACGTGGCACAATTACGCCGAGGCCACAAAAACGCATGCGTCTCACATGCGTCTGAGTTGCGCGAGGGAAGTCGAAAGCGCACATCTAGTAGAAATTGTCCTTATCGACTAGTCCCCACGATCCTATTACCCGCTGTGGAGATAAGAACATCATTTTAACTGAGTCCTTCATAAAAGTACTTTTTTTGCTATCGACGGTCACTGTTGGACAGTGACAAAAAGCTGTGCTACCGCCCCCACCACTAATGGTCCTATTGTATGCCTTGGTAATAGTGCCTCCACTTGGCACACCGGATGAGGACATCTTGCTGATTGATGTAGGTGGTGACACGAATGACTCTTCTGCTATTCTCAGCACTACTCGTAAAAACGTTTGCTCTCATTTCGCGAGTGTTCTAGGTGCTACAACGTTTGCCATAGCCTTGCAAGGATCCTTTCACCTAAACAGAAAAGTTGCTGCATTACAACTAATTGTCCTGGACCCAATCCATGGCTGCCTTTTCATTTTTAGTTGTTTTTTAAGTTGACCATGCTAGCATGAGGTCATCTGCCTGTGATCACCTTGATCACC
>KN727248.1:3986-28650 GCA_000816745.1 Ancylostoma duodenale
GGCTCGCACCTCTAATTATCCGGCTGTCTGGGTAAGAAACGCGACGAGCCCCTTCCATACCTCACGAATTTATTTTACATGCCGACCATGTATGCGATATCCATGTGGCGGCTGCGGTATTTTTAACAGGATTTTGAGAGTTAAACACTCTTTTTTTTTTGGCAGTGGTCGCTCTCTGGTTAATAGTTCAGTTATTTTGGAGTGGATCTTTCATCACTTATTATTTTTTGCGTCGAAATTGAAGGAATTCATTTTAAACAAGGCATGCCAATTAGATTTTTTTCTTGTTCATTGTGTTTGTGTAAAATGAGTACAAAAGGGCATATTACATCGATTGTATTTTATGTTCCTCATTGACATTTTTGCCCATAGATTGATGGCTTCAATGCTTTTTTTAATGGCCATGGCATAGAAGAAGTCAAAGATACGCACAAAACGGTCTTCTAAATATAAGGCGTTCCCTTGCTGTTGTGGTGGGTGTACGGTAAAATTTGCGAAAAAAAAAAAACGTGCGGTCATCCTAGGCGTATTGTTGTAGCGTGCAAGTGACAGTTGTCGGTCCTCCGACCATGCATTTTTTCCAACTTGGATTTAAATTTCAAATTCGTAGCGTCTTCATAAGAGTCGGTAGACCATTACTCATTTGTGAAAATGACCATGGTTTATAATAAATCTAACTGAGGGAAGTCGAAATAAACGCTGTGGCGGCCTCCTGAAGAACTTTTTTGAAATATGCTTTCTGTATGTGTTTATGGTTGTCACCATAATTTTCGCCCATCCTTTACATCCATGTCATGTATTGTCTATAGACACGCCACATCAGCCATTCATTATTATAACGCAATTAGGAAAATCGTTTTTCAAGGATGGAACCATGCGCTCAGATATCTCCGGCCTAACGTTATTTCTTTTCAGATGCATCGATGAATGGTTTAAACGAAAGAATTGTTGTCCGGAGCACCCTGGAGATGATTAAGTGGTTAAGAGGATTTGATCACTAGGTGTTGCGTGGTTGAATTTTTCGCTTTTTTACTGGCTATTGTCCTTAAGGCGATGCTCTTGTCCAACGATCCCGATGCGCCTTTTCGCACCATTCTCAGTCATATTCATTCGTGCTGTAACATATGTATGTGGCTCGGCCCTACCTATTTATTAGCTTCGCTGCCTATTCGATTGTACTGTTTTCTTTTTGTGATATTCCAGATATCAAAACCCACTAAACGCCTCTGTATGAAATCGTGTGCGATTTATAGGTTTAAGTTTATGTGAATGGGTATCCTAGCTGTCTTCCAGATATTCCATTGTCCCATATTCTATACACATGATCAAACCGAGATATTAAGAGTCAAAAAACTGGTTTGCCACTAGATCCCTACTAACTACTTCCTTCCTTCATTTCGTCCTTTAGTAATCACAGGGTTAGCATATACTGTGTTCTTGATTTCCGAGTGATTGTACATTGATTTAAATACTTTATGAACATATTCATTCGCTTGCCTTTCGCATACCCGAAGCAGTCACAGGGAATAAAACAGTCAACAAATCGTCGAAACAAAAAAAACTGTGTAGTTCAAAGATGTCAAATTCATTTTGCGACTGAATGTTACAAAGTGACAATAAATAGCCAAACTGTGTATTGGTGGCAGATTCAGTTTGTGTGGGTACAAATCAACGACTTAGCGAGCTTTTCCTCGATGTTCTCAATCGGTATTGAAATCTTGTGGAAAAAAATCAGGAAAAGGATCAAAATCGCGATCCCACGTCAGCTCCAGGAGGAGCAGGAGTTTGCACCGCAGTTTTGAGATTTCGAAATACTATGCTTATAAGCTTAATTTAAACACGTGCCAAATCATACATATGGCGTGTTTGGGGTAAGCATAAACAAATGTTTCTGAATAATTGATATGATAATTGAAGAAACCTCGACGGAGAGACATGTGTGGAAAAGGACTGCTTATATATTCATGAACAAGCACTTATACAATGATTACTTTAGGTGAATACTTTAGCAGTCGCATATACTTCAGTAAATACATACCACTTCTACTAGATTTCCTCCTAGTCCGTCTTCTTTTGGCGAGCTGTCTCTTCGTCGACATCTAGCTTTAGATCTCTCAAATCCAAAAACTTCGAGAGATACGCTATAGCATTTTCAGCTCGTTTGGCAGGGTCTGTCTGTTTCATATTCGCCTCCCTTGTCTAAATAGGTCACTGTTAATTATTAGCATAAGAAATACAGCAATCTACAATTTCTTTAGAAATAAGCTCTTTCCAAGTTGTTTGGGAGCTGTTGGCTATAAAACTGAAAGTTTCAATTTCATAACGATACGTCATAGTAACGCTTCGTTTGTTTTGGGACGATTGCAGTGACTGCGTCCGATAGAACTTCGAGCAAGGGTCTTTTTCCACAAAGAACTTAGAAATATTCATTCGAAATGCAAGGGTATTCATAAGAATTTGACGTGATCTGAACGCTAATATCCAAGCAAATCGGTATTGAAAGAAGTCGCTAGAGGAGCAAATGAACGAAAATGTGGAAGAAAATGCAATAAATTCGAAACTCACTTCTTTTAAAGCTTCGTATAGATCTACTCCATGGTTCTCAGGATCTTCTTCCAGAATGGCACTAGATGAACTTTTCTTCTAAAGCAAACAACTATACTTTGAAAATAAATTTAACAGAATTGTAGTATTACTTTGTTCTCAATCGTCACTGTTATCGATGCCTCACAAACGTTTTCCTTTGAGATCGAGGATGAAGTTGTTGCCTCAGTATTATGAGGAGGAAGACCACATGACGAAAATGCTTGCCAAATCGCTTCTTAAAGAGAGGGTTTTCAGCAGTGTTTTGAGGGCATCAAAGCCATGAACACATGCCTTTGTCTTCGTCATCTGGTTCCAAATCTGAATCATCACTGCTGTCGCTCAATCCCTCAATGATTGCCAATAAACGATCCAGCCCTTCTTTCCCAGTTACCTGAACATGGATATTGCAAAGATGAATAGTAAGGTACAGCAGACTATGAATAAAAAGATATCAGCTGAATAATTATCAAGCATAGCGCCTCCTCCAATGGATCAGTAACACAACGGCAAAAATTCTTCAAGGAATTAACGTTACAACCTTCTTGAAGTTGTCCTTCTTCAGCTCCCAAATAACACTTTCAAGAATCTCCACCAATCTCATAATACCGCACTGTTCACTGAGAGAATTCGCCTCTTCCACTTGGCTCTGTAACATGACCTTACTACAAATACATTGCTAGACAAATGAGACGTTCCGTTCTAACCATTAAGGTCATAGTGGGGTAGATAAGTCAGTCATTTAAACTTAATCGATACCTTATCTAAGAAATACTATCATAAATATACCTAAATAGATTCATACCTACCATATCCGGATCTAATATTAGTAGTTCGAATCTGAAGTTATGAGCCCACGACTGGGCAAAGTTCAAGCTATCCATAGAGCTGTGATCTGCCACCAAGACCTATAAAAGAAATTTCTCGAAGGCAGTGACAACAGGTTGGGACTACTGGTTAGATTCTCGAAAACATACGTGAGAATCACAGTTTGTTTTCTTCAAAACCTCTTCCATTATTTCCAACTCGTGTTTCGTGTTCAATCTAGGTCGGCAGAATTACCATAACAAGATCAAACATGGAAATTGAAAATGTTACTTGAGAACAATCGCTCCAATTGTAACATCTGCTTCTTGCTTGGAGAATTTCAGAAGATCGTGTCCAGTACGGAACTGTCGGACGCCAACGCTTGCTTGGTAGTACTTGGTGTCCAGATGGAACACCGTAGAGGTGCTTTCATTTCCGACCGCTTTCACCAAGCGATCAGTGAGCTGGAAAAATCGCAATGAAACACAATAAAATGCATATGGGAAAACCACTTTTTTTTGTTCTTACACTTTTGTACAGGAAAGAATTTAGTTTTGGGAAGAAGAATTGTAGCCCTTCTCCAAGTTAACGCAACAATGTTTAATTCGCGTTTGTTACCCAACCTCGCCAAAGATTCACTGTGCATAGGATGGTCGCCAACAAGAAGGGAATTTGAGCGTTAGAAACAATTGCCCAACTAATTAGCGGCGTGATGTCAGGCCATAACATATTGACAGATGGGTTCCCCACTGCTAGCGGAATAGTCAGCCTCCGTCTATATTTACAGACAGCTGATCTGATCAGGACGCAAAAAGTTATCCAGGAGTACATTCGATCGGCTGCACAACCCCAAGCCGGAATTGCCTTCAGTTCGACTTTATTGTAATACACATCTATAACTCATCACATTAACGAGAACTTCTCGTAAACATGCCAAATTTTCCCTGTGGAATTCATGAACTGCACATTGTCAAATATGAGCGCAGTTGAAACATCAGCACTATTAAATCAATCCTTTCTAGCAGACACAGTTTCAAAAACATCGTGCCATTTGTACTTGCCTCTAAGTTGAATTTGTCATGTGCTGCCAGAAAGATTTCTCACAAACCAGAGCACGAAAATTTGAGGGAAACTACAGCCAAAGCGAACATATGTCTATTTGATGCCGAATTTCAAGACCAGTAAAGGCAAATGATACCAAATCTAAAAAACTGATTTGCTCATGAGAAATTTTGCAGCAAAAAGTCCTTCGTTTAAAAAAACCTTCATGTTGAAAGGCAAAGCTTTGTTTTTTCTCGAATAAAGCTTCAAGGCTTATCATTCCTCGCGCGTTGAGAGTTCTATGTGCACGTTGGTCACAAGCCGCTGGAGGTGCAAAGGAAAAAAAATAACGAATACGGTTCTATTGTCGTCAGCTCCTTTTTTCCCAATATTACCGTCTCAAATAGGGTCCCTTACGAGTGCTTTAAGGAAAATAATTGTTCTGATCATACTGTTGATCCATATCATACAAGGTCACTTACAGACAGGTCCGCGTCTCCAACGATTGCAACAATCTGCCTGTTTGGTGCAGACATTTCTCCTTCACTTGTCTGTTCAACGGAGTGAAGCATTTCTAGTTGCCCTGTAATGTAAACAGGTACATATAAAGGCACCTCTTTTGAGTCTTCAACGACGAAACACTGGCTTTTGAAAATAGGGGTTAGCTTCAATACATCAAAACTAGTACTGACCAAATATCTTTCCTCCCATCAATTCCCACGTCTACATGTTTACGCTATAGAGTATTCCGGTGAAGACGTTGCCCAAAAACTGATGCAACTGTTACGACTCTACAGCTGGTAAAATGGCAATCACCCTCAACTATATCTGTATCAGAAGCTCTTCCATAGCACGTATGGTTCTATACATGAGTGCCTTGCTATCGTGCTCAAACCAGCACCGAACATTAGAAGGTGTGATCGCTATCGTTAGCATTTCATCAACAACCGCCTTTACTGCCATAAAGTTACCGGAAATCCGAGCCAGATTATCACCTTTAAGGGACTTTTAAATGCTATATGGACAACCTCACTCGATCATGTACGGAAGTCTTCCGAAAAACAACCACCAATTTTAAGTCTTCCGAACAACAACCACCAATTTTCTACTTAATTAGTTCACACAATACTGAGTGAATGATATAACACATTATAACAGGTAGCTGAGTAACAAAACAATTTATCAAAAAACAACAACACTTAATATAAACGCTGAGCTTTTCCCATCGTCGATTTGATGTTGAGTGAACGGACGTTCTGCCAGTTCTTCTTCAGGAGAGAGACGAGGAAGTTGATTGACAAAGAGATGTTCGACACGAGTTCTTCCTGGCTCATTTCAACGTGTCCAACGGCAACAGAGAGGCACAACACCTGAAGCAAAGGTAATAAATTACGAGCCAATTGTCACTCAGAATAGGAAGGAAACCCATACCTTCTTCATCTGGAACTTGATGGTGGCCTTGGTTTCTTCTACCTTTGCCGTCAAGGGCTCAGCGTGAGTAACGACAGAAGGGAACTTTCCGGCTTTGTTGAGGCCAGGACCAATGATACGGGGGATCTGCTTGATCAAGGATTCAGAGGCAAGGAAAGCATCATAGCTTTTCGCCAATTTCTTGATCAGCTTCTTGTTCTTGTTGAGCTTCTTCAAATCATCGGCGCTCATGCATGGAATACCATTTGCGTTAGCCTCGTCCAAATGGTGTTGGTCTCCAAAGACGCACACCTTCATTGCCGGTCGAGGAATGCTCTTCAGCCTATAATTTGGAAAATTCAACTGCGCATCTCCTTCTCTGTTTAGGTGGCTGAAAAATTATAATTTCCTTCAACACCCGTCCCGAAATGCCAATAAACACATGGCGGAATTTCGACCTAACAGCAAATGATAAGAAAACGAAAGAGAATACCAGAGTCAAACCACTATCAAGCTGCTTGAAACTTGTATTTGTTATTTATAACTCTGACATACTAGATGTTTCCCCTTTATTTTGACGTCAAGAATAGATCGAAAAATTTAGATGTAACGTGGTTGAATGAATATTTTATGTATTTCCCTTCAATTGGAAGCTTCTAAAACATCAAATCCCAGACCTGGAACAGATCCGATCAACATGTATAGATTCTGCGATAATAATTGAACATAACATCAAAAGAGTCTGCAGATGAGATAGAAGCAAGCCATTATAACATCATTAACACTTCCAGTCTTCCAGCAAAAAGAGAAAACACATGTCTGGCCGTCGTCGCACAAAAGCGCAGGCATAAAAATAGACTTGTTTCAAAATGCTTAAATATTATACGCTAAACCAATGTGGGGAGAGGACAAAACTTTTTTATAATGATATCAGAAGCGAAATTTCTCGGGCATTGACAAACGTACAAGCATTCGTAAGAAGTTACTGGGGAATTTATTTATTAGCTGAACCTCTGTTCCGTGATTTTGCCAGACAGAACTCATGTCCGTGATCAAACTACGAATTCTATCGCTCCCTTAAGGTTATTTATGCCTTCCACACGGAAAAGTTGACGGGCCATTATGCAATGTGAATTAGGAAGAGAATATGAATCAGGTAGTGAATGTTCTTGTTTACATCCGTGCGAATATATTACGTCTCCATTTTCGATTCATCGCGGCAACGCGAAAACTTTGTGGAATTTTGGTGTCAAATTTTACGCGCAGCAATCATAAACAATATCAGAGGCGAGACTTATACGCATTAAAGGTATAGCGCCGATCCCGATAATATTGATGACTGACAAAATTGAGGAAAATAACAGGAAAAACAACGCTTACCAGCGTGAAATACCTATTTCATGCTAGGTTCGGCATTGCCTCCCCAATATTTAAGACCCTGGGTGAGGGTCCGCCATTCTCTAAAAATGGCTCCCTGTAAACTACAGGTAGGAGTACCTGACGGAGCCGCTGAAACGCTTGTCCTTTTGGGGATCGTAGTTCTTCAGGCCGATCTGGAGTTCAACAGTTTCTCGGAATTTTCTCTTCTTCTCCTGAGCGCCCTTAAGGACGTCAGCAACAGCTTCATTCAGCGCATCACGTGATACCTTCGACATTGTTACCCCTGAAAAAAATATTGATAGCAAATGCACTTCATGAATCATTGATGCAGAATGAAAGCGAAACAAATGACAACACGAATAGATTATCACTTCTAAATATTGCTAATGCTTTAGATACAGCTCAGATTCCTACATTCCAACCTCGGCTCGGATTTTAAGTTGTTCAAGAGCGATACACTTGGCGGAAGATTCTTGTCTGATTCTTCATCTAACGATGCAATTTGCTGGGGAATCAGTGATGAAGGTGTCAGCCAATAAAAAGGCGAGAAAAAGACGTTTGCGAGTCAAACTTCTGTTGTCTGGAAATGCAGAAGGCTGGATTCCCTTTCCTATACATTACCATTAACATCCTCATTTCCTTCTAATATCAAAAAAGTGTCAACTCGGATGGCGTAGTTGGTAAGGCAGAGGACTTATTAGCATCAGTGCACAATTCCTGCTAATTTATAAGTCTCTGGGCGTATGGTGGACTCTTGAAGGATTAAAGGAGTGATTGTAAACAAAAACACCCATTCATTTCATAGCACAACTCATTCTAACTGATCGCCAGCATGCACTTTATCTCTCCGTATTTTGAGAATGCTGATGTCTATGGTTGTGCAACTTTTGCAGAATTGATGCGACAACTGCTGAGTGTCTAAAACTATCAAAATCTTAAGCATGAAAATTTCCGTGGGTGCTGGCTTCAAGTTGTCAATTTATTTAGTGAGATTTCATGCACGGTGACACAGTTGGCGACCTTTTGGTCTGATTAAAAGTGCATATCCCTTTCGCTGAACCAAATGTATCGCTCTCGAATTGTTCCGCAAAATAGCATAAGGAGATCAATGTCCTACACACCTAACCATTAGCTCATTTTACGACGGTCAAATCCACTAAATGAGGTCGCATCACTGAGCTAGAAATGTAGTGTGATCTTCGAAGCTTCTACAAGCTTCCACACAAACATTGTTGATTATGCAAAGCCCGAAGAGAAGAAGATGCAGCTAAGAAGAAGACCGAATGAATGGAAAGTCCCCAAATATCGGAGGTGGAGCGCTGCGCTGGATACTGTAGATCGGCGCGGGGATTCGTTTCGGGACCAACGCGGCGAGTTCTAAAGAATTGGGTGGTTCCGTGTCTTCCGGGGTGTTTTTAAGCCTTCTGTTGCCCTTACGGGACTAGGAGCTGGACGCTAGGGTGTCCGCCATGAGCATAGGGACGACAGAGAGTCCCCAGGCCGGGGAACCTGCCGAGAGACTCCCCCCCTACCGTACCCGGTGCATGTCAGCCGCGTTGCGGCCGCGTCGCGTGCCAACTTCACGTTTATCAAGGTCAGTGCCGCTGATCCGTACATTGGCGACGTGCTGGGTGGTTCTGCTTCGATCGTCCGTGGCTAATTGGCAGCTGCATCTGCGTACCTCTGCTTTCAGCAGCGGATGACCCTAATCGCCGTCTGGCCCTACCACATAGCCCGGGCTAAAACTGTTGCTAAGTGCCAGAGACGCGCAAAAACTTTGCGTGTTGAAATTTGCGTGGATACGGGCTCCTCGGGCGTCTCCATTCGTTTCACAAATTTCTTACCCTTCCCCGTATAATCTCGACGATTTACCTTACCTTCCCAAACTCTTCTTCACCCTTTTTAACCATCCATCCGCCCAAATTTTCCATTTTCAATCTATCACACCTTTTTCACGCTAGGAATTTAACCCCAGACCACCATTTTTTCCGCTTGTTTTTAGTGATATAGAGTTTTATGAGGGTTATTAATGCACCGATTTGCGTGACTGATCGCTGCCGAAAAAGGTGTGGCCCCGTATCGGATTGATGACGTCGCGTGACGTTTATTGAATCCATGTGTAAACTAAAACGCGCTGGTTCTGCAAAAAAAGGCTAGTGCATCCCTACACACTTTGTAGATATTCGCTTTCTCTGTTGTTTCGTCCTTGTTTAGGATTTATCTGTGCTTCAATCAGCTTCCTCTCAATCTTTTCAGGATCATGTCGAAGGTTGCGGAAAAGAAGCTGATCAATGAGAAAATCGCAAAGGTCCGAGAAGTTGTACATGGCGTCAGTACCAATGACATTATTTTGGCTCTGTACTCCTTCGACATGAACGTGGAACGGACCATCCAAGCATTTTGTGAAGGTATGGGTTTTCTGAAGGATTTCTGCTTCTCTTTTCCTCTTTACACTCTTTCTATTTAGCATTTCGTTCAATATTTCTGTTCTTCAACACTCATGCGATTCTTCGTTCCACTGTTTTTCTCATTCATCGATTGTAGTTAGTGCAACCATCACTGTTCCTAAAAGTGGTGTGCTTCCCGCATATATTTGCACGAATATAACTTTAAATTCATCCGGCAAATCCATCACTCAGCAAAATCGCTGCTCATTGTTTCTCCTGGGAATAACGGTAATTTCTTTATTGTCTCCAAAGGTGTAATTATTATGCTTTCTAGGGATTCTCTAATCTCGCACGTAATTAATAATTGTGTGCCGCCCATGCACCAGAAAAAGAAACCTTATATGTCTTCAGTCTAGCTGGTGATGTTTTCGTATGCTAGATTGATTCTTGCATGACTTCAGGAAACAGTGAAAGAAGGACCCTCATGTATGAACATCCCAGTTGAAGGAGGGAGGAGAAATGAAAAGGTTATCAGCTACTGCAGTCAGCTCAAGTGGGGCTTCTCCGAATCTCCATTTGTTGAGTACCCTATGCATTTTCCATTAATGCGCGAAAAGTCGAACCACCTACACATCTCCTGTATATGCGAGAAAAACTGAGGTTGATAAAAAGAGATGCAAATCTCCTAGTCGAGTTGGGCTTCGAGAACAGGATAGCATCCTTGTATCATAGTTATCCGAGAATTTTACAGGTTTCGGCCTTTGTTTTCAAATTAGCGCAAGATAATCTTCTAAGAAGCGAGCCGCAAAGTTTTTTCATGTCTATTATAGGAACAGTAGTTCGGTTGCACTAGCATGTTTCAGTGTTTTTCAGAGATGTTTTCGATAAATTTTTCTTATGCAGATGGAGCCTCGGAGGTGCTAGATGACTGGGTCCGCCCTACCAGCGGCTCTTCCAAAAACAAGAACAAGAAGAAGAAGAACAAGCCAGCAACAAGCGAGCCCGCATCGGGTGCTGTAACTTCTTCTACGCCCTCCCCGTCGAAAGTGACGAAGGCACCGCCTGCACAGGAAAACAAACGTATGTAGACGAATTTTGTCCATTTGTTGCTCCCGTATCAAAATTCGACGGTCCAGCCTTTGTAACAAGAAAATTTTAGCAGCAGTTGTGTCTCCTACGCCACAGCCAGACAACAAACCTTCCCCTCAGACGAATGGGTTCGTAGTTCAAGCCAAGCGTGAGTTTCCCTATGTAATGTTACGATATACTGCATTCGTGGTATTATTGTCATTTTCTTGGTAGAAAAAAAAACATGTCATGGTGATTCTGTTATCGCGGTTGAGTGGCATTAGCTGACCAGTGGTGTCATTCTCGCTTGAATGATAAAACGTGGCGAAGTTGCTACGATAAGGTTTGGTCACCCAAACTTTCACGACATAGAACCTCTTATGAGATAGGCTAGATCTCTCATGTTTGAGTGGAACATTAACAATGCATGGAACTGATGTACTTCTACTTCAGCGCTCGAAGTGAAACCTTCAACTGATAAAAACGCATCGGTAACAGAACACATTCAACAGACTTTCAAGGCAAGTTCTGTTTCTCTATCTGTTAGTGAATTGTTCACTGCTCCGCATTTATTGCTGATACTCAGCCCAAACTTGTACGAATTAGAGTAAAATGGGTAACATGTTGTAGGCGCTTCGTGCGGCTGTAACGGGACGTGAGAAAACCCTGTTGGCAGCATGTGGAGCGAATTCGAAGTTTGTTGATGCGGAGTTCAACCATCTCATCTCACTCATTGAGAAGTTTGGTTCAGGTTCGTTCCATTGTTGTTTCAGTGCTTCAGAAGAGGGACTCACGTAAGTGGAAGGTCTATTTCACTTTCTCCTATCTCGGGTTGTAGAACCAAGTTGGCACTTTCTGAACTTCACGGTTCCCTACAGCTGCATTGACTGTTCGAATTGCCCGTCGGCATTGGTAACATCCAATAGTTTTGGCCATGCGAACGTTAGCAGATATAAACGCGCTGCCTTTATTAGCTTTTTACGAATGCAGACGTGGGAACGGGAAGGAGAGATTGTTTTAGCAAAACACAATACGAAATAAGTTATTATGTGATATGCAAGAACTAACATGCTGGAGTTATTCATCTACCATGTTTTTTTTTCGAATGCGAGGTAATTGTGTTAATTTTTGGAAAACAAAAGTTTTGCACCTCCTTTCTCTCAGATTTTAGAATCGCAAGTGTTGCGGTGTCGTTAAAACTTGACAATATTTTTTAATTGTTGTCATGAAATGTCCTTTCTCATGGCAGAAGAATGGAAATAAGAACAGGCAGCCGTGTAGGAAACCTCACTTATTGATTTGAACATGTTTGAATTATTGTTGCAATCGCAATTTCGACTAACCATTCAAATGTCATAGATGTTTTATCAGCTGTCTGCCCCATTGTTATATTGACTCTTGTTTTCCAACAGTTGCATTTTTTGCAGCGGCAATGATCGCTCATTGTTGGATTGTTGCACTGCTTTATTTCACGGCTGGTCCAACAAGTAGTCCGAGTTTTTCTCTTTTTATATGCTTTAATTGTTCGACCAAGTCTATTGAGCTTAAATGGAAGCTTCCACAGTTATGGTTTATTCATTTGGTTCGCAATCAATTGGCATTCTTTTTTTTTGCATAAATAAATCATGATTAGAACCTCTAACCGCTTTCAACATTTAAAAGTCCTGGCTAGTTTGTTTGCATCCGTGTGGATAATAGTCTCTAGGTAATTTTACCACCATGTTCGTATCATGATACTTTATCGTCTGGTTTGATCCTTAACAGTACTAGTGTAGTATGTCTTTTTAATTTATTATCGAGAATGACGTCAGTTTCACTTCTTATTTGCTCAGAAAAGGCTGTGACTGCGAGCTCTGCTTGCCATATTACATCACATGCTAAATTCATAACTTATATTCGATTCTATCTTTCCTTCGGAAAATCAAAACATATGAATTGAGGACGTTTTCCTAGGTTTCAAAATTGTGTGCACATAAAAACATTGCTTGTCGGTCGTGCAAGCTTGATAGTGAGATTTGATATTCAACTGTCATTGAGTCAGCGCCATATGATACTATGTCCGGAATATTTATGAATACAATTGGTCACGATGATGTGATCACAGTTTCATTTTTTGATGCAACGGAAATCGGGGAATGTTAGTTCGCTTGATTTCAGTTGTTGAAACATCTCCTCGTGGTGGATCGGGACCTGCATCAACAGTGCAAACCGGTTTGCCTAAAGCGGTGTCTCCCGTTCAAGCGGCTGCCATCAAACACGCCACTAGCCAGTCGAGTATTTCAAGCTCACTTGGAGCGGACTCTGGTGTTAATCTGAGTCCCACTCATAAAGGTAATATTTTCACGAACATTGTATGGTTAACGCGTCCTTGGGTTTCTTTTTCATTTTGACGCTTCGTGATTCATCACGTAACCAAAATCTATGCATTGACAACATCAATAACGAACTATCGAATTACTATTTTCGACGTTTCACCATGGTCGGCTTGGTCTTGCCCACCAACGACCAAGGGTATCCACTCAGTTCGCAACGGTTTGAAAACAGAAGAAACCACTTATCACTGCTCAACATCTTGCGTAGATTTCAAAAGTTGTTAGTTAGAAAGAGCATATATGGTGAAGAATAGGTTATTCTAGTATTATCTGTTGTATCGAAGCTGATCATTTTCAGATGAGAAGAATCCAGCACCAACATCAAAGCCAGCACCAGTAGCAAGAATCGTTAGTGGCGGCATTCAAATGCAGTCGGATGTGCTGTCTCCCGATCAGCTGGAGGCTCTGCAACGCAAGTTGGCAGAGCAGCTAGCTGCATGCGGAATTGACGCGTCTGTGCTCTCGGGCGTTACAGGTGGTGACATGCCGGTCCGTCGCCCTCGGAAACAGGACGGGCCTAGGAGGGGAGCTCAAACGAAGCCCGAAAAGACTGCGATACATCCTCAACTATCCATTCTATAGGTGTGGATTCATGAAACATGTTGTTTTTTCTTTTGCTCACTTGGTACGCATGCATCGATTTTTCCTTTTCCTTGGTTTTCAAGTTTTAGGGCGCAATGTTACAAGTGTCCATTCCCATATGTAGAAAAGTAGGCGTTTTCCTTTTTTGTTTCATTTTTTTTTCATTTATCAAGAGTGGCCTTATTTTACACACGAGGTGGGTAAACCTCGATACGTTGTGATCGTTTGTAGAACGTTTCCGCTACCAGTCGAATCGGTGCCTTTCCCTCCCATGCGTGGGACTCCCCGTTTACGATTGTTCAGCCCTTTCTCTTTTTGTTTCACCTTTCTCTTTCCCTTTCCCATGCTGCACGTATTGTGATTACACTACGATCGAACTGATCGCTGCATGTCAGCACTACCTTGTGATTTACTATGATTGCATTAGCTTCTCCTAATACCCAAAAATTCGATGATATGTATACACTAAACCAAAAATATTTATTACTCGAGTGGGATAAATAATTTATTTGTGATGTTCATCGAGGACAGTTTGAAAGTTGGGTTTCACACAGCTTGTATGTGGCATTAAATAGAGAAATCAAGAGAAATAAAGCTCATAGTTTTAAAATCTCGTTTGCATGTATTATTCGTGGTCTGATTGCGGGTTCCCGCAGACAAGGTCCTAACATTGACCTAAGAGTTGGATTTGATTGGACGCTTTCTGCTTTTTTAGAGAAGTAACAGCACATAATTCAGTGGTAAACGTTGAATGATCTAGGTGGTTTAGTCTCACATTCTTTGTCTAATTAATTGCAAAATGTGTAGAGTCCACACATTCTATGTTTATTGTTTATTTTTTTGCTCGCGCTATCACGACTATTGATTGGCCGATGCGCACAAATAGTGGAAATTGCCGTACCTAATCCCATGTACTTTTGTCCGAAATGTCCAGCTATCCTTCTTGATGAAATGGGCCATAGCTTGCGAGAGAAGGATATCAAGTTCACGTTACAGAAGTCACAATCAGCAGGATTGATTCTTAGAATACTTTGGTTCTTTCTACGCTTTCAGCTGGTGGTAGCTGTGAACACATACAAATCTCTGAATATAATACCTTTTTTGATCAGTACATACCCTCTTTTTCAAAACAATTGGCACAACTGTCGTCATACAGGACGGACAAGTGCTCTGTAGACGAACATCTGATCTGTGCAAACAAGTACAAGTGAAAGCTGAACCTGCCTTGCACTATGTGAATGTGCATGAGGGGCGGGCAAAACCAGCCACTATGATCGGTGCGAGAACGTGCGATGCTAACGGTAGAAGTCGACAACAAGTAATCGAAACTTCTATCAAATCGTTTTTCTTTGTTTCGGCCACGATTACGAGAACCGCTAGGTGACCATGTTCTATTTGAAAGCGGAACTCCATATTATTTCTGTATTCAGGATTTTAATTAATCAGGTATAGATGGGAGTCACTGATTTTCTCGCGGTTCTCTCTTAAAATAACCTAAAACCAGTGGCGAAAGCAGCGGGGAGCCGCCCCCCCCCCCGAGAATTGGTAGCCAAATTTTCGAAATTACTTTACAAATAAAAATATTGTATTAGCTTATTTTTGTTTATTTTTAGTTTTATTTTTATTGATTATTTATTATTATAATTGATATTTTTATGAATTTTATTCTCCGTCTGGGTCCCCAAAATGGCGGAGACCCCACTTTTTTCCCACGCCCCCCGCCCCCCTCCCCCCTCCCGCCCACTTTCTGTGTCCACGACTGCCTAACACCCATTCCGACCCTTACTTTGGGTAGACTTAGGGCAGAGCCTAAACTTGAAAAGAATTGATAGCTAGAGATAATGGTTGGCTATGATACGCAGACAAGGATAACGATGTGGACGAAGGGGAAGTGTTGTGGAAGTGGGCAGCGCCATTTTAATGCATCATACAAGCATCCCGAAACTCGAAAAGTTCTGAGATTTTTTTCACCACGAACTGTTCAAGGAAAGTAACTCCACTATGACAATGTGACTCCGCACATTGCGCTCAGTTCGTGACCAAAAGCAACATGGTCCTTCTACCCCACATTCTCAATCCACTCAGTTCAACCATCTAGAGCTGTTTTTTTTTTTCGTTTTAAAGCGTGAAGTACGTTTGAAAGGGAATGTATTGCAGAATTTGAAGAGCAGAAACAAAATTGGCAAAAACCATCGGCGGTCTCGGTCCCGCATAATGATCCGCAAGCCACTTTTAGGCTTCTGAATACAACGATTCAGTCGAAACGTCAGGCCACTGATAAAGTTTTCCTCCTAGCAAGCTGAGTGACTCAGCAGTAGAGGAGATCATCAAAGAAACATGCCAAGGTTTAAGGAACAAGAGATTTGAAAGACGTAATAGTGTTGGTACATGAAAAGAAAACACCAGCACTGATTTTGCTCGACTTCATACGACGAAACGAGTAAGATAGAGGGGAGAAGAAAGAACATGTGGGCGAGGATTATTATTTTATGGCAGGGCTATTTTAAATTTGATGAAAAAATGAGAAATTTCATCTCATCATTACTTCGAGACAAAGAATTCCAAAGACGTTAGCTTGAAAATAGCGTCTCACTTCGTTCTGCCTACCGAAATTTTTATGTGGTTGGAATATGAGGGGAGACTGATGAATAATGATGGATCCACCGAGGTACGAACGTTCAGAGCTTAGTGACCGAAAAATACTCGTTTAGCAACACATTAATGTTTGAGACTCCCTCCTCCATGCACTAAGACTAAGGCTAATTGTTACCTGGGCTTGGAGGACCAACTTAACCCAAAATGGACCAATTCGCCAAGGACACTGTGAGTGTGAGAATCTCGACAAAGCATGGGGAAGGGAGAACCACGAACTTCCGTGGTCACTGAACGATTAACCACAATCATTGAGGTCATCTAAGAAAATTAGGAGGGATTGTTTGTCTTGAGATTGAAAAAAAAAACAGCAAAATCCAAGTGAACATAGTAATAAAGAACAAAGTACACTTTGAAGTAAGGAGATCAGAAAACACAAGGAATAAAGATGGAAATTTCAGAACGAGAATTTATCTTCTAGGCAGTCGATAGAGGCATTGACTCCCATCATACCCACTTCTCTTGAATGACCGTCGGATTTTTCGCGTAACACTAGTACATATTTTTTCGTCAGTATTCATTACCGACGATTCTTATAAGCATCTTCAAACACGTCAGTGCAGGTAACTTCTTCTTTATCTGGCTTGCAGGTGATTCACAAAGGAGTGAGTATGGAGCAATTTATACTAGATGCGTCAGTCACGCGTCAGACCCATCACTCTGCAAAGTGAAATAGTATGTCCCATGGAGATCAGCTGAATGAAAATACAGCGCTGCTGCAGGGATTCCGCGAAAGCGAGCGTCCCTCTTGCATTTGAGTCGTGTCAGGGCTGCGGTTGGACGTTACCTTCATCGTACGCACGCGCGCAGCATCAAGTGTAATCTGCCCTTTTTGGTGTGTTCCTAGGTGGAGAGAGTGAAGGTACCTTCGACAAGCCGTGTATGTTGTAACTCACTAGTCGCAGTGATTTTGTGTGCAAAATGATGTGGGAGTTCGTGGGACGCATGCGTTTGATCAGTTCAGTACACATTTTACACAGTTCCTAGCAGTGGCGAACGCACGGACCCGAGGGAAGCCCCCCCCCCCGAGAACGGGTTTTCAAATTTTTTGAATTAGTTGATGAAACTTATAGTTTATTTTTAATTCTTTCCTCTTAACATTATTTTCTAAAATTTTTTAAAATTATTCATATTTATGGTTAATATTTTTATTAATGTTATTTTCTATCCGGGTCTCCAAAGTGATGGAGACCCCCCTTTTTCCCACGCCCCTCTCCCGCCCACCTTCTGCGTCCGCCACTGCTTCTTGGTAAGCGGAGAGTAGGCTCACGAAGTAAGCATATTTTATCGTCAACAATTTGAACTATTGTTCTTCAACTAACAATATTCAATCGTGCGGGTGGCAAACGTTATCAAACCGATTTTTGACAGGCGTCCGCATGACGTACGTGTGTAGGAATTTCATGCAGAAAGACAAAGTGGTACCTGGATATCATTTCATGGTGCCACACATATGACCGAAGCAACAATAATCTGATCCCCTACGTAAGCAGGAAATCAGATAGTTAGTTATACTCTGTTGATAGTAGCGTAGCATATGTAGTGTTTCGGAGCCCTCGTTTCATTCGGATCAATCGTCTCCGCCAGAAAACTGCGCAATTATGCAGGATTTACTCATAGTTAATGCGCAATTAATGTACACGTAAACATCAAGTGAAGGATGCCTTTGGGACATTTGAGGGTTGAAAGTTGTCATAATACTGTTTGGTCGCTTCCGTCATCAAGTCTTCTGTACATTCCGGTTCTTGGCCGATGATTCGAGCTGCAATAAATAGCCGTCATATGCGAAGCTAGACCAACCTTGTGTATGTGATGATGTAGACAATTTAAGGTTCTTAGCACCACCTGGATTGCCTGCAATAGTGCTGTAAGGTGGAAACACAGAGTCGGCTGCAACAACACTTCCAGGCAACACTCGACAGCATTCCTTCAATACAGCGCTGCCACCAATCACTGAACCAGCTCCTATATGCACAAAGGAGCAGATTTGTGCAGCGCTTATAACGCAGTCCTAAAAAGAATATCTAACAGTGAATTATAAGCTCGCTGGAAAACTTCTAAGCTTATCACGCATCTGTACACAGCAGGGAATAGTGTGACAGCACCTTTACTTTATATTCAAGACTTACCTCCTCAATCATAACATGATCACCAATATGGACAGGGAATAACGTCACTCCTTTGCTGAATTTCTTCGAACTTGGCCGTATAATCGTACCCTTCCGTATGATACAAAACCTGCCACTTCGTATAGCAGCTAAGTCACCTCTAATTACCACATCTTTTTGAACGATATTCTAAAATTTTCACAATGTAAACTGCAACGATCACGATAACTTAGTTGCACTCGAACTATCTACAGTGAAGGACAATCGCTACTGCACCACAGGCAAAGGAGCCGCCCGGCATCACTCACCCATGCAGATACGCGTGAATCCCAATGTTGGTCCTTTGGGTCAACGCGTATCAACGTATATTAACCACTTATATGAGGCTGACTCCACTGCTGGTGGTACAATCACGATTGATGTTCTCTGTAGACTACAAATGCCCTAGAAATTCTATCCAAAGCAGAAACACAAAGTCAAAGATTTCGAAAAAATGTACAGTCTGTCTCGAAATAATTGACGGATGCAACCCACTCGACACTTTCACATGGAACATGTCATTACTGGACTATTTATCATTTAATTTTATTACTATGGTTTCTGCCGCGCTTCTCTGGCCGCGACACAACGGAGCCGTGCACGCCATCTATCAATCATTTCGAGACACTGTACGATAGGCGAACCAGAAATAAAGGTCAATCATTTTCAGTGAAAAAGCCGGTAAAGTTTAGGAGAACGGACAATGGAAATGAGAAGGGAAGGTCCATGCTGAATCGAAGATCATGCAACTATCATGGAATTCTGCTCCTAATGCATGAAATCGAAATAAAACAACTAAAGGAACAGGAACAGATACAAACCTTTCCGTTCAGTACTATATTTTGAGTTCCACATATCGTGCTATCCTTCGTAGAGTGAACCTTGCAGATTTTATTCCCAGAATTAGTCTCCACGTACTCTTCTTTCGCATAGTTAATTATTTGAAGATCCATCCTGAAGAGGTTTTTAACGACCATCGATTTGTGATATTAGAGTAAGTGCAGTGGACGTCAATGACGGTGGCCCATCCGCGGCGTCGAGAAGGACGCCACGAAACGGCACTGTGCGCCCCGGGATTGGTGTCGTCTGCCGCCGGAATGCTATTCCTAGGGGCTTTTCTTCCCGATTCGGTCGAAAATCCTTAAAACGGGTAGAAAAGCTGCTCGAAATAGCACAACAGCAGTAATAGACATCAGCTGTGGTGTGCGCGGCGCGGTTGTGCGGCATCCTTCTCGAGGCCGCGGACGGTCCACCACCATTGACGTCCACCGTAGCAGTATCACGCTCGCCCAACACAATCAATGCAAGAAAAAGAAAAGGGGCTTCGTATAAAAAGGTCCAGGGTGTTTTGGGTCTTAAACTGCAAATTATGATATGCAAAAGCATGAAGGGAGTGCATGGAATGAAACCACGATTCTTAACCCGTCAGGAGGGGCAGATTTCTTTCAGTACTGTTCAACATTGCATCTCATAAAAATAAGCAGTCATTCCTTGCATTATACCTTACCCTTGCTTCTTGAACTCCTATGACCGTTTCCGAACCATGAATTGCCACATGGTTCAAAGACGGTCAGTTCACGTCAAGCAGTTCAGGTCAGTGTAATATCAAACGACTTGCTCGCAATTTCTTGTCAAATTATAAAATGCCAAACTAAGCGAACTGGAAAACGCCTCTTCCAGCGCTTCGTTAGTCAACAACCATATGAATCTGCACACTATACGCAATTTTAAGCCAGCATTCGCATTCATCTCCCTCTTCGTCTGCTTCCCCATTACAGTGTAGACTTGAGATTTTCATCATGTATGTAGGAACTAGGTAGATATGTATAAAAACATCCTTGATCTGTTTCAGAGATTCCTAGTCATGAACGAGAAATTTATCACAATTTCCTAAGACTATACAAGTGAGCTGGAGATTGCATAAAGTGGCTGGGATAAAGGCATTATTTGAGAGACAGTTTCCTCTCTTTCCTAAGATTCTTTTCGCAAAACCATATAGAAGGAAAAGAGAAGAATAATAGAATTTACATACGTGTGAACCATAGAATAATGCCTCTATCTAGCAACCGAGAGCGAAGGCCATAACCAATATCGATAACAAAAAAAAACAAACAAAAATAGTATCTACTACAGATATGAAGCGGGTGGTCAAAGTAAAGCAAATATTCAGTCGTAATAATAAATTAAAAAGCATATGCACAAAAACGACAGTTCTCGCAGCTGCTGATGAAGAGAAGCAGACTGATGATCGTGTTTAAGTGAGTGCACCGAAGACAGGGTTGTGCCGACAAATAGACGGGCCTCTCTCCATGTATTCCTCTTTGGTGTGCGAAACTTTGTAGAACTCAGGCTGTAATTTGGATAAAAATGAACAAATTTATGACAAGAAGTGATAACTGAGCAGGTGAGCAGATACTTACAGTGGAAGCCAACATTGAGCCTCCGAACCAAACAGCGTATCGTTGCATTTTATGCGATATCACCTGGACATCGATCGGTTTGGGCTGGAAATCAACTCAATCATTCCTCCGGCTATTAATAAAGTCAAATCAAATGCATATAAAAACCATACAACTTCAGCCACAGTAATTATAGTAGTGAAAGCTTCTTGAGCATGTTTAAAGGGAGCAGATAAGTTTGCTTGCAGCGATTTAGATACTGTTTCAGACACATTTACGGTTTTAAGAATTGTCTGGTTCATTACATGTCATTGTACTAAAAAACCTAATAAACGTTGATCATAACTGGACAAAAAGATACCTTTAGTTTCCCTCCACTGAGCGCCTCACTTATTGCAAGTCTGTTCTCACTGATACGCTTGATATCTCTTTGTAGTTTTCGAGCGAAATCCTGACAGAGTGAAATGATTGTTAATCCTATTGAGTGAGAGTTTCAGTAAAAAGCCTAGATTCTGCACCTTGAACATCGTCGAGCCACCAGAAAGAACTATGTTCTCATACAACCCTCTGCGCACATCAATAGGACATTGCTGGATGACGGTGTCGATTGTATCCGAAATTGGTGTTGTAAAGTCGGGGTTCGCGAACTAAAAGCGAGGAGGAAAATAGATCCACTCAGATGTATAGGAAACAAACAGAATAAACTTGACAAAAGACAAGAGTTCCAATTAGTATGCAACTCTACCTCAGGATGGAAGAAAATTTCTGGACCTAGGAATCTTTCGTAACCAACATCCACCACGAACTCCTTCTTAGTGATATTGTTGATTCCGTGATAAGTTTTCAACCACTTCGCTCCGTCAGTGTCATACTTTATGAATTCTTTCAGTATGTCAGGACACACGTAGCAGTACCTTTCCTGAACAGTTTTGAAGAAGTTAGTCGTTGTATCGAAAAAAAAATAAGCTGCACAAAAAACTGCAAGCACCTTTATCGCCTTCGCGACTTCGTAAGATTGATCGGAAGGTATAGTGGGTTCTCTATCCCTCAGAATTTGTTGGATAAAATAGGTGATATCTCTTCCAGCAATTGGGATATGTTTGATGCACGATCCTATCACGTAACCTTCGGCGACTGGGATGCAGTGAGTCACACCGTCGCCAGAATCCACAACCTACGATGCAAATCTGTTGTAGCACATACAATTAAATAGCGGGCGAAAAAGCAAGATATAAAAACATGCGAACGAACGAAAAATATAAAGTGAAGAAAAAATAAAAGGCACGCACCAATCCAGTTAAAGGACGTTCGTTTCCTGCACGAGAAGACCAGCTAGCGGCTAAGGCTAGCACTGCTTGTACAGCGATGTAAAGACCTGAGGAACAGAAAATTTTAGCAAGAATGTAATTTTAATAGGAAGTCCTACGGTGGTATTCGCAAACATGCAATGTAAATCACAAATCATAAACGCTCTTTTAAAAGTTAGAAAAAATCACCTGGAACATTGAAGGACTCGAACATTATTTCTGCAGTATACTCCCTGTTCTCTGGAGTGTTTAGCGGAGGTTCCGTCTGAAAAAATATAATTTGAGCGGACATGGACTTTTAACGGGAGTATGCTGCCCTTAAACAAAATAAAATAAGAAAAAAATTGCCACCAACCAACAAAAAGAAGTGGTCTTCAGGTTCGGCCCTGAGGTACTTGAAAATACACTGTTCCCAGAATCGCTCCATTAAATCCCAATCTTCAACTATTCCATGACGGATTGGATACTAAAAAAGGAACTCACGATGAAACTCATACGATTTGTACTCACGGTGACATACCTTGGCCGAATAATTAGCTGCAGATGGGGAAAGTGCTTCATCCCCGATGAAGAAATCGAGATCATCTATTCTTCCACCAGTGGAGGTATTCCAACGAAGAGCAGCTGCATTTGAGCTGGCTATTTTATCTTTCACAGCAATAGCTGAAACGGGTGAAAGCGTAGGTGAACGGTTGAAAGTAATAAAGGAAAGGTCTTACCTGAAGGAATGATGAATTGAGGTTCGCAATTGCCAGCATATCCTAACTTCGTGTAACCGGTTCCATTGTCAATAACACAGGCCGGTAGATGACCAGCCATTGGGCTTAATTCCTTAAAGATAAGTGTATTATCTGACTGTAACCCAACAGTTAAGATACAGAACGACGATGACATCTTTCGAATAAATCAGCTTTTGAATAAACTTTATGGTGCTGTAACAACATTCAGAACGAACTGAAATTGTTTTCTAGTTATCGGTAAAAATAAGATGAAATAGTCTCCTAAATGAGCTGAATTACATTTAGTAAGTCACCCAAATCACTATATAAAAGAATGCATTACCTAACTGAGGCGTAGAGGTTTTACCATACATACATTTCTCGAGAAAAGACAATGAACCTACGGTTGAAATTCGATGTAACAGCCATCAGCAAAACTTGATGGTGATGGCGAGAAGTATGTAGCAGGATAGAAGACGAAAGGAGAGTGTAACATGCAGAACATGCGAAAGCAAACAAATCCAATGACCACAGTAGGTTCAACAGAAAAAGAAAAACTTGGATTACTGCCTATACATACCCACAAGTTGATGCGAACGGTGGCATACAATTATGAAGTTCTCCCTAAACCCTAAGCATTAACCTACGCTTAAAGACAACGCCGACAAGACAACTTTCTTAGCTTTTTTAGACGAGTCATAATTGCGCCGCTGAGCTGCATTACTCATTAAAATATTGGGAATCAACTTGAAAAACAAGTCCTTCGCGTGAGGACCGCATAAGGGCGCATTGGCGCGACGCCAAAATCAGTTTAGTTCAAGCGACGGAGTTTCGGGTTTCTGGGAGTTACGGAGCAGTTTATACTAGATGGGTGCTTTTGACGTGCGTGCGTCTATATGACGAAGGAGACACGAGTCGCATCGCTGACCTAGCTCAGACGCACGCGTTTGCGGCTTCGAGGTGGCCGCGCGTTCTTTTCTTTCAACTCGAGGTGGTCGAGGATACACTTAGCGCGTTAACCGCTCTTCATGGAAAGTCCTTCGCAAATGAATGCGTGCGTCTGACGCACGCAGCTAGGAGGACTGTCATGGAGGTATGGAGAGCAGTGGGGTGACGTTGTCCGACAAAGGACGCACCCATCACGCAGCTGTGCAGTGAGCTGGCAGAAGCCTACTCCACCTCCAGGATGTCGACTACGACTCTTTACACATTGCTGAAGGGGGCAGGCTTCTCGTATAAGATCAACAAAGGGCAGCGGTTCATTTTCGAGCGCCCAGACGTCGTCAAGAAGAGAGCGACCTACCTGTTTTCCATCGAGTAGACCAGGAGTGAAGGCTACTGTCTCGTGTTCGTCGACGAGACATGGGTCTTCGACTGCACGACGATGAGGAGAGGATGGAACGATAACACCATCCTGCGGTTCGCGCTTACTTCCACTCTGAAGGAGTACTCGTGTGGAAGAACGGCAGGGAAGAACAATAGAAGGATGGCAATCGTGATCAGCGCCTTCACCGAGGAGGGTGTCGTTCCGGGTTGCACGAAGGTAATCGTCAGCGGCCAGAGTACAGTTGACCAGAATTACCACCGCGACATGAATCACGCCATGTTTGAGGTTTGGTGCGAGAAAGCCTTTCTCATATGATCGAGGTAGCGGGAGGGCGTCGTCTGTTCTTGGAGACGGACAATGCGCCCTAACGTTCCCGGCAACTGGAGAAGGTGATTTTGCCACTGTGGCATCAAAGCAATCGCATTCAGTGACTCAGCATTTTCCAGGTTCCAACAAGGTCGTCGACGAAGGCCGTCATTGAGG
>KN727249.1:4691-15549 GCA_000816745.1 Ancylostoma duodenale
GTATTGTCATCATTCTTCGCTTCTATAGCTACTGCCGCCGCCAGACCTACATTCTGGTCCTTAATGTGTCAGTTGTCGTTGTATGGTAACCTATAAAGCTATGGACGGAAGCACGTTTTCTCTTGCTCCGCTCAAAGTTTTCGCATAATTTCAATTGTGATTTTCCACATTAAATCTTCTATTGATGAGAATTTTTCCCCTTGATGTCATCATTTGCGGGCGGGTTTCCTCAGAGTAGTGAAGCAAGATCCATTTAAACTGGCCTCATGCTCTTCAACGTACAGAATCGAGAAGGGACCAGAAAATCAGAAGTGCACCGTTAGGGACCACCCTAGGAAGTCGTACACCGCTGGGCAAGTCCTATAAAGCACAGAGTGAATAGAGGCTCCACCCATTTTGAACTCCAGACAAGATCAATCATGAGCATAGGGCTAAAAATTTCGCCACCTGATATTGATTATCGATTTCTGCTTGATCTCCACGGAATTGTATGCTCTCTGCTCCTGCAGCGTAGATAGCAACGATGTTTCCGTAGGTGCTGACGTGGACGAGTTTACCCCTCCCGTACCTTCAATTTTAAAGCAGAACATTCTGTGCAACAACAATTCAGGAAAAAAATATATAAGTGGGAGGCTCATAGACTGTAAGCTATTTTTCAAATTTTTGTTACTAGTTAATAATTTTTTTCCGTGACATGTGAGCACCGCCTGATAAACTCCGCCCGTTCCAGGATGTCGCGGTGACAGTTGGCTCGGTGGCTTCCACGCGTACCTGCTTGAAAATGCCACACAGGCGATCGTGTAAGGACCACGTTCACTACTTCAAATTACCATGTTTCAGATAATTTTGTATTTTCAGGTTAGATCCTGTCTGCTGTTCATCGCCAAGTGTACGAGTTGACTCGCTATCATGCATTAATGATCAAATCAACACGGCAACAAAGGACTTCTCGCACTCGTTGGTGTCAGATTTGGTGAGTAGCGCCGATCAATAAATCAATGAACAGGTTGTGGGGGTCTGGGTTATTGAGTAACTTTTTTTTCTGATTTTATAACGATTTTTGAAACCAAAAGCACTGTGATTGGCCAATGCAAGTAGCGGACTGTCTCATGATTAGCCAGATGTTATTAGCTCCGCCCACCTCCACTGATTGACTGTCTTAAAAACAATTTCATTCTAATCGTACTATAATTCCATGCAAAATAGACCTACTATGGTAAAAATAAAACAAATTTAGTGTGAACAGTTCTAACAAGATCTGACATAACATGACATCCATGCTCTGCGTCACAGCAGCGGCAAATTATTGATTTTTCACTTTTTTAGACCTATCGTGGCATACAATGCTGGCATCAGTACAACACCAATCGAACCCTAGTCGATCTACTCTGGAAAACGGAAATCTGCCCATTCCAATCGATCGATTTTCCAGTGGTGACGACAGAACGTGAGTCGATGATAGACGCAGACATTGGCAACTGGCCAAAAGTCTTAAAACCTGTTGCAGAATTCTGTGAAGAGTGCAATTGTGCGTGTGGTGTGGAGCAGTGTGCCTCGGGAGCCGAGCCGGTACGCATTATCCATAAGAAACGACTGGGAAAATGCGGTTGTGACTGCAGATGCTCATACAAGTGCATCAGATTTGATTAAAAATGCAGTTATTGATTTATTGATTGTGTTGATTGCTTCCTGACCTATTTAGGAATCATAATAAATTGTATTAATTGGATGTTGAAACGGGAAGGAAGTAGAGTAATGCTTGTAGTAGTTCTCTAAACTCTTGTCATATATTAATAGTTAACTTCCTTGATCTACATGAGTCGATAACAATCGATCAATACTTGATGAAAAGTCAATAACAATAGAACAGGTTTATACTCTGAAATTCCTTGTACAAACACGTTGATAATGACGTCATCTGCAATGATGTACCCTGCTGCGCAACACGTATTCCAACACATATCTCCACATCTTCATGGCTTCTGAAAAATATCAAAAATCATCTGTTCAGACTAACTCGCTCACGCTCGCTTGTCGCTTGTGCTCGCGTCCATAACTCACTTTAATTTTCTGTTCCTTTTCAATATTTAGAACTCAGCCAGCATCTTGGAAGTGCACGTCGTGTGTCTCATATTTCAAAGGGACATATCTAGTGCATAGTTTCGTGTAGTATCCTGTCGCTCGCGCTCGCCTACAATCGCCTGATCTCGTTACCTCATTAACTGTGCTCTTCGGAAGCGTCAAAAATTTGATATTGAAAGCTCAACTAGCAAAAATTTGAAGTATATTTGCAGTATCCTCACATTCTAAAAATAGTCTAGGCGGCCACAAACTGTCGCTTGTGCTCGCTGCTCGCTTACGCCCGTCCAATGCGCGTTACCCTAACCTTCAAATGTTTTGACATCCATCTCAGTGTCCACTGTCCTTTTTCCAGAATAGACATAATCAAACAGTTCTACCAACTTACTCATTAATTTCTAGCAATAATTACAATCCCCTTTGTCGCTTGTACTCGCACACGATTTGTATAATGTCCAGCCTTAAACTATGTCCCCATGAAAATTTCTTATTTATCTGTTGATAAGGCTCAAAAACTTATTTCTTTCTCGCCTACCACACCTCTGCCTCCTGCGATTTGCTAATCGAGCATAAACACTCCGATCGCGCTCGTCGTATAATAAACGTCCCATTGCCGACCGGTGTCGCCACCGTAGTAAGACGTGGGAATGCTCGACGACAATCCCGCAGCGCACACTGAATCAATTATTGATCGCCTATTGATCTACTTTCAACTTACAAGACAGTGATCATAAAATACCTGTAATCCAGCGATGATTCTTGACCATCTGCTTTGTTCTTCGACCTCTGGCAATAGCGTGACAAGGAACATGATCAGGTCATAAATGTCTTCTTCGGCGAGGAACTCTAAATGAAGGTGACGATCATGTAGATCGATGTTGCGCGAATCGATAAGGTGACAGTCGATTTTGAGCGCTCGGCTTCATTTTTTGAGCCACTGCTTACCATTGCCAGCATTACCTAAGCATTTCGTTTTCAAAGTTACGCCTGCCCGGGTCCTTTTTTGGCGGTAACCACTCTTTCTTTCTTTCTCTCTCCCTCTTCAAATACTCTCTCCCTCTCATTTTCCACTATTATATATTTCAGAAAATTCTGTGAGTTTGTGCGTGCGCACAACGGGTTAAGATGGCGCGCCGTATCTAGCGCGGGTGGACAGATGTTTTCTAAAACAGGAATATTCGATAATCTCTATAAAGGGTCCGGTCTAGACATGCCTACTGAGGTTTTCCAGTACGCTGAACACGGACATGACAATCATTTTGCATGAAAATATCGATTGTATCGATTTTATTGGTTTTCATCATTTTTGCTCAGCCGCGTAGCGGCGGCAACCGGCTGGTTATTGTTATATCTACTCTTCCACCGCTCGCATGTCGTTATACTCACTACGGGGAATTTTAGTAGAGGTATATAGACCCGCTAGCAGGATCCTCACCACCTGTTTGGACAGGTTAGAACAAGAACCAGTAGGTGTGGACAAGAATGCCAATATTAGTGGAATGTGTGGATACGCAGACAATCAGAGGGACACTTATACGTCTAACATAGCATTGCCCCATCTTTCACGACAGATTTCACCATCTCCCACCTTCAGCCCGAATAAATCTGTTGCTTCCTGTACTATGGATTCGATTTTTCATGCCTTATTATGCTTCAGGGTGACGGGACCTGTCTGTACGCGTCGTATCCCCTGCGACGTGGCACTCTGATTGTCTGCGCATCCACATATTCCATTGACATGACCTCATTCAAAATCGGCTTGTATCCTTTTTGCAAGGATCATGTTTATAACTTATCAGGATATTTCTTTCACGACTTCCTCTTTTTTTTTTTGGCACGTAGTACCTATCCTAACCATATAAGCTATCACTTAGTCTGCCAAGTCTCACCTTTCTCAGCGGAATCTGGAAATGATGTAGGCAACTCTTCAGTAGTTGCTTCAGTAGTCATCACTGGAAGTGACGACGTCACCTCCGATTCTGCTGACGTCATCACAACTTCTGGAGCTGGTGTTGTAACAATGTCTGCATCGTCGTGGAATTCTAACTCCACATCTGCTTTTTCATCGAATTCTGGCAGCGTGTCTGCGTCCTCTTCATCTTCCTTTGATCTGGGTTCTGATAGAATAACGGTGGTAGGGTCTACTGTCGCTTCATCTACGGCAACAGCATCTGATTTACTTTCGACTGGCAACTCGTCCTTCGCCGATTTTGGGAATACTTCCTTGGCGACATCTAACACAAATGTCTTGGCGCTCGGCAAATCGTCCATGACTTCTAGGACACGCCCCTTTTCCTCGACCTTCTCAATGAGACTCGGCTCCTTCTTGTCATGTATCTTCTCTGGCTCTTCTGATGTAGTCACGGATGTAGGCAGCACCATAGTGATACTTGTCGGTGCAGGAGTAGCAGTTGTCGTGATAATAACTGGGACAACATCTGTTGGAATCACCTCTACCTGGGTAAGGGAGTTCCGTAGGACCACCTCCCTTTGTGGAGGCGGCCTGTCCTCGGAGTGACCAACGTCCAGGACTTCAGCAGCGTGTAAAATCTCCCTCTGCGGCTCAACTCGCTCATCAGTTGACCCCATTAAAACATAGGTGGACTGCGGTTGAACCGCAGGTTGCATAGCCACTTCCGCTTCGGTTCGCAGTATAGGCAACTTTCTTTCTTCGTCATTGTTGCTAACACGATCATCAGGGTTGCTGATGGTATTCTGATCTATTGCATGAGGTAAATTCAACTTGACGTCTTCATCAATAGCTGACGTCATCGTGGTCTTCGCGTTGAGCTGACGTCGAGATGTAGGTCGATCGTCGTGCATCACACCATATTCCGAAGCGCCGTGGAAGCGAAACACGGCCTTTGAAGACGTTAAAGTGACACAGTGCAGTATGGCAAATATCAAGAGGACCATTTACTCCTGAAAAACAGGCTAGTTGTTAATAATTGTTGATAACAAATATTTCAGGAATAATGCGAGCATGACGATAACATTTCCGGAGAGAAAAATTCTTATCACAAAAAAGACACGCTGAAGTAGACAAGAAACCCTTGAACATGCCCAAGCGTGATGATAAATAGTAGACCCTCAGAGCTCTCTCCCTCGCCCCTCCCCACCATTCCTCAGCAACCCCATCTTCTACACGCAAATTCTTGCCCCCACCATAACGGTCCCACTCTTTCCGCCCCCTCCCTCTCCCCTTCCAACACTCTCCTCCTTGACCATATGATCCCCTTGTTGATTCGTACTGAATAAAATAAGAGTCCCTATCTTAGTGAGATCCATTAATGCCCTTCTCTCATCGTCTTCGCAAAGATTCTTTCGCTACCCCCTTTCACTCCCCCCCTCCCCCCTCCTCCTTTGACAACCTATAGAATGGGCCAAAAATACGGTAAAGAAGGAAAGGGCAATAAAAAAGATTTTCAGAGCAATATGGAACACTGTCACATGATTTATGTTCGCTAACTCCCAACGAATATAATACAAGAAAACGTCTAGAAACATCCTCCATCTGCTAGGAATCAGACCCGGAGACATCAAATGAAGCCGCAAGCCTCGGCGCGTAAGTAATTGCGCAAAAATTTATTGCTTTTTTTTTGAAGTTCTTTCCGGGGATTCCCAACTCCTAAGGGGTTTTGGGCAAGCCTATGTCCCAGGCACTGTGAAAACCTACTAAACATTTGACTGAGTTCTGCACAACTGAGTGGCCACTAGACAAAACCAGTAAATCCTAAAATTCATTGTTTTCCCATTCTCAACCACACTAAACCTGAAGTCCTGAGCAGTGTCCTTGTAAATCGTCCGGAGACGGTCTCCCAACCAAACATGACTTTAAGACAGAACATGCTCCTTTGAAAGCAAAACACGTCTTGTTGCCGTATTTATGGCCCACACTGTATAATCACGTGCATGCCCATCATCCTGAAACCTTCTCCGTCCTGGAATTCTTGGACAAAGTCATTAAGGTCTATATAAAACACAGTATGATACAAAATATCAGTCCTGTTGAGATGAGATGGAGTTCGCATTAGTGAAAAATCTAGCAGTACACGAGCAGCACGTAGTGCTGGAAATTAAAGTTCACATAGAAAATGGAGGCAAACTGCGGAAACACTGCAGCAAAATGGAATTCGAGAACTGGAAGAAATTCAGAAAGGGCCTTTGCCGGCGCTACCCTAAAACTGACAGGGACCATCGCTATGCTATGACTGGTCAGCTATCGACATGCACCTGAGCTAGCGAACACTTAGAGAAAAGCAGCTGTGATGAGACATGAGTAATTGTTTGAAATAATTCCTAGTTCTTTTCGCGTGCACAGAGGACAAATGAACTTGGATTGTAAAGGGGTTGGATTGTCGGATAACTATTAGATCCCATTGATCCAGTTCTCGGAAAACCACATATCTCATAGTTATATTACCTAAAATTTTATTAGGAGGAATAATCGCACGATGCACGTGGACTATGAGTAAAAGTGATAGAAGATCACAGATGATAGGATTTTAGTACAAAACCATGTGCATGAGTAACCAGGCAGGCAAAAAGTAAAAATAGATTGACATAACCCGATAATAATCCTGATTTGTTCTTCCGTTCTAGTTTTTTTTCTTCAAAGTTTTACTGTTTTTTCTGGTCCCTATGCCTGTCAGTCTTGCAAATGTTCGTAATTATATTTGGCGCACATCAAATTGTGGTGTATGAATAAATAAATAAATAAATAAATAAATAAATAAATAAATAAATAAATAACAATGAAAAAAAGTTGGGTCGGTGCAAGGTAATCTGGCGGTGTTTCTCCAAGCTGCTTTTTTATCTACCGAATTTGTGGTTTAGTTGGCTTTTTCTGCACATATTCTAAAATATTTACTTGATCGTACAGGAAAATACTGAAACAAACAGAAAGAAAGAGCAACAAATAAACAAACCTAAGAAATAAAATAAGGAGAATTCAGCTACAAAAAGGCTGCATAATTAAGCAAAAAGCAGTTGTTTTTCTGGTACATAGTTACTTGCAGGGTACATTATGCTTCTCGCTAAAGACCATTGTTTACAACCACTATCCCAGAAGTAATGTGGAACCTACGCATCTGCCTCGATTCTCTTCCGGGAGAGCGAAAGGCTCAATCCCAACAGGAATAGGACTAAAAAAGTTGGAGAGAATCCGGATGCAGTGAAAACTGAGGTGATAAACAACCTGACTCCAATAAATTATGACAGAGCCTGGCACCCCTCCTCCTGTGATTTATTTCTCTTAGGGAAGCGGCAACTCATTGACAAAGGGCGGCATCCAATAAAATTGGATATATGGGACAAACAGGCAAAAGTGATCCGGATTCTTTATCTTGCGATCTAAAAAGATCTATCCGCCAAAAATTTTCCCACCAGCGGAAAAATGTTAATACCGACGAAATACATAGTACGGATATACGGAATAAATGAGAGAATTGTTTACTAAGAACTACTCCTCCTGCTGATAAACATAGTTTTGCAGCAGAAAATAAACTCATTTTGGTCGAGAACTTAATGATTTGCAACAGAATCCGTGGTCGCAGCACCAATCGTTGCCTCATTCCAAGCATGTTGCCGGTTTCTTTCGCATATTTCGTATGCATAAAAAAGAAGGACAAACGATCATCTATCACTTTCAAAAAATGTGAAGGAGCCCTCAATTCCCTTATTTTAAGGAGCAGTGTGCAGCTATTTGAAAAATCGGACCTATTCGCTCAATACTAGACCTTCTTCCAGTTTATAACCTGACACTTTACGGAAATTTCCAGAATTTATGGGTAAAAACGCTGCTCCTATCGCAAAACAGTGAAATGTATTGAATTTGTGCGTTCAAATCACGGATACGTCAATCATATTTTGAAAAGTGGATGAATCATCCTTGAATTGCAGGATAGGAAAAGTCGCCGTTGAGCGGTTACATTTCCATCAGACTCAGATATCCAGCGGATATGTGCTTGGATACGGAACCAGGTTGTCAAGGTTGTCTATGTTAATATGGGTGGACAATGTATTTAGGACCGTATAAAAGACGAACAATTTTATCAGTTAGAATGATAATTAAGAAACCGATTTTAAGAATTTGCGTGCCTGGAAAAGAGAATTTCTAATAGTCCTAATCTTCACCCCAGGGCCCTAATCTTTACTCCAGGCCTGTACTGTTTCCTGTCCTTCAGAACATTTAGCTACTCGAAATCAAATGCTATATTCGATACCCAGATCATTCCTTCTGGGTCTAATAAACAGTCTTACCAACCCATTCTTGAAAATAAAGAGAGAAATGGGCGGCCGAGGGTGGAGGAGGTGAAGGAGTGGTGGGGGAGGATCGAGCAGTAAACCGCGTGGTTCTCGAAAAAAATTATGCAGCCTCCTTCGCAAAGGAGAAGTCTGCATCTATCTAAGGAAAAAAAGGGCAAGGAATGTATCACAAACTGAGTCAGCAGTTGATGTGGTTTATGTTGTGAGAAAATTCATGATTCAGAAGCCTCATGGGAAACGGTGAAAATGAGAAGGTGCTTGGAATTTTCTCTCTAAAGGGAAGGAGTAATGGGTGGAAGAACTGTAGGTGGGTAGAACTTGAACCCATGTAGCTGTTCGAGTTATTGTTAATTATTTTTGGGCAGCCCTAGCAGTCAATGGATTTTTAATCGTTGAAAGACTGAGAGTGAAACGAAGTATATGATGAAATGGCCGATAATCTAAACTTAGCCTTTAATGTTAATCTTTGAATTATCATCCCAAAAGGGTCTTTGGCTCTATCTCACAGCTATTTTATGCTATTTTCCCTCATTGTTTGGGGAGATTATTGCCTGTTACCGTGCCATATCGCAATCGCTAACGCCAGATAAGTAAATCTATGTAGGATTGAGTTCTGGGTAGGAATAGCAAGATGTAGATAATACCGAGGGTTATACTGCCTTTGTTTTCTGGATCCCTAAAAATATCCGACAAATTGTCTTACTGCTATCATTGATCAAGTGGCACTAGTTTACAATATTGATGGCATGTGGTAAGAGTTATCGAGTTGTGGTGGAACCCTCTCGAAAAGCAGTAGAAAGCAATCTATGGAGATCCACTAAATGATGGGAGAGGCTTACTTCTACAGGATACCACCCCTGATAGATAGCTAAGGGCCTAAGGATAGAGTAAATATCGAAATAAGAAATATGAACAGTTTTGACGGTGATGGCGACGGGTGCGAGGCAAAGTCTGCGCCGGGGTGAAACAGACAGGCGCGCCAGGTGCAAGATAAATAGGCTGTGTGGACGAGTTGTGTCGTCGCGGTAATCGTAAAGCGTTTCGCGCCCCAGGCGCATGATTCATGTGATATGCGGTAATTCTGGGATGAGGCCGCCCGTCCTGCATAGTTCCCAGTCGGCCGCGGCTTCGTCGTCAACAACGTGAGGTCATGTGGTGTGTGTCGAGGGGCCCGCGCTCTCGAGTTGGTCGCTTTCGGTCAGCTGGCATCTGCATGTGCTGCTGGATATATGCTGGAAATGTGTGGAAAATGTGAGGTCGTTAGGTTTAATTTCATTCTGGCTGACAGCCAAAAATACTGCGTCACACTTGCAGCAGAGGTCGAACCCTTGAACACATAGGTCAATCATCTGATTCTAAGAAAAATACCCCTTTCAAAAGCTCATTAGGGGGAGGAGGGGTCTTTTTTATTATATTTTAGTCCAACCAGCTTCGTATCCACTACATATCTTCTCCAAGTACCGTATAGCTTGGGAAATTCAAAAGTTTGCTCACAAAGGTTATCTCAGCGCGACCAAGTGCCGCGATTGGTCAATCAACGCACTTGACCAATCGCAGAGCTCGGCCGCTCTTCCCTTTCCAGATTTAACGCTCTGCACTCTGTGCTCTCAAGGCATATATAATTCATCATTTATTGCGGTCATGAGAGGCCACGTGCCTAAACAACTGTCCATCATTTTAATTATTAGCTAGGCATGCGGTGAAAAGAGAGTTATTGCATATGATGTGGGCATTCCACATCCATCAAACACTGACATAAAAAAGAACCCTATGGTAAACATTGCGCCAATTTCCTTCATCTCTTCTTAACGAAAAATCCTGTAATATTTTCAGACGAATGAGAAGCAGGGTGAGACCCTATTGCTGCCCTGTGCTTCTAATACGTATCGATTATCTGTGAGGAGTACTGTGGCGACGACAGCGATACCCGGTCCAAAGTCGATAGGTATTGAAATCGCTGTCTCCCGGCGAAGGCGAGGGTGCGTGCTATGCTCATCATGGAGCGTAGGAATGTAGCAGCAGGCTAAAAGTTGAATGTGTGTCTACTTTTAAATTTTTTTACATGATAATCAAAATCTTCATTGAACTTGTCGCACTAGTCTTCCATGACATCCGTGATTCTGCTGGAAATCGTTTCCGCGAATGGAGAGTCATATTCTTTCTCTGAAAAGGTTAATGTGGTGGAAGAGGTTTTTTTTCTTCGAGGATTTCAGCGATCAAATTTGTTTTCAGCGTGGAAACTGTTATGCTATGTGCGAATATCCTCAGAGCACTAGAGATAGCAACAATAGAGGGGGGGGGGGGGGGAGTATGAAGTGTTATACCTGGAGTGGCCGGCGCGATCGAGCTCTATGATTGACCAGCTGGATGAAGTGACCAAACGCAGAGCTGGATCGCACCGCCCTTTCCGGGTATAACGCTCCACACCTTTATGTGGAAGTCAATTCGCTGCTATTTCCGAATGGTACTCGTTGAGAGGAAGAATGACGACAGCTCCGCATGCCATGGGGGT
>KN727250.1:11985-22548 GCA_000816745.1 Ancylostoma duodenale
TTGGTTGGTCCGTCGGGCGGGACGTACGAACCACTACGATCGTGTGCGTGCGCACGCGACGCCTCTTACCTACTCGCGCCACCACGCCGCCCACTATATAATATATATATATATATATATATATATATATATATATATATAAATATGTAGAAATAAATATGAGAAGAACAATTCCAATTGAATAATCACTGGTGCGAAAAAACCACAGACACAGAGTTTCTCACAAAGGAGATGGCACAACGGTTAAAATGCAGCGCATCATCTTCTTCCCGGCATATTTTCCCTGGCCCGGGTGGGTCGGCATTCCTATTGTAGTTGAGCGATTTCGTTAACTTGAAAGCGTCAACCTAACCGAATTCGAGTAACGGTATGTCGCTCTATCGTATTGAAATACATTTACACGTCATAGGTGTTCTGACAATATCTCAGGTTTTCAAAGGCGCTTTCTGCAATATCTCGTTACTTGAGCTGCTTATAGGACAGGTTGGCAAACACTATAGCCTGCAACACTCGCTGTACTCGCTGAAACATAATAGGAAATACGGAGAAAGAAGAGAATCCATGGCAGGCAGTAGATGACCCCAATTTTGCCGTTGAGATTGACGCATTAAAAATGTACAAACCGTTTAATTGAGCAGCTTTTCTGAGCTGCAAAAGGGGTAAAGTTGCTAAAATGGCATGCAGCGGTTCCTCTATGGTCGCTCAGAAATTGATGGTTGAACAACTCTTCTGCAAGCACATGATAACTGCTTGTCTTCTGGCACAGTGCAACGTCGAATCCAATGATTGACGGGAGGCTCGGGCTCTTTAGTGCGGATTTCCCAAAGGATGATTAGGTAGACTACTGGCTGTTACCAGTAGGACTCAGAGAGCACACGTAGTAAGGAACAAGTTTATCTAAAATACCAGGCAATAAGGGACAAGTGAATCTTCCAGTAGAGGCAAAAGGCACTCCTAGCGAGTGAGTCGGGGCACAATAGTGAGGCCAGTAAGAAGCTCCGGGCGCCCCTTTTATAGGGCGTTATCCCGCGCTGAGGAGACCAAATGAAGATCAAAGAAATCAAAAAGATCAAACTTAAGATCAAAAACCTAGACGAGAGAAAACATGACAATAATAATGACAACAAAGAAAACAATCGAACAAAACTACTACAAAAAGTAACAACGCTTCCTAACATACTACTTCGTCTACATGGTTCCCCCTGGCGGAAGTGTCGTCCCGACACTTGGAATGGCTGTCCACGTCCGCTTCACCTTGCCATTCGGTAGCGTCCACATCCATGGTTTGGGTTGTCGTAGTGGCGTCCTCCGCGGTAGTGATCCGTTTTCTCTTGGTTCTTATTATGAACCTTTACATTCTCTTGACATTATTCTTGACAAACTCTTGGTTCCTACTATGAAAATCCCAAATTACGGCATTTGGGTAGCTTGCTGCTTCCAATTTACGAGCTTTGATGCCGACTGCAAGTGCGGCCTCTGATACTGACGGTACGCCTGAGTCTCTGGTAATGACCATTGATCTTGTTGTATAGGGAGGTTCTCCGGCTAGTTGGAAATCATCGCTTTTTCATGATCGACCATGACATTCGCGGAAACGTTTCAGACAAGGATTGTCGGGTGCGTGAGCTGTCGCCCTGCAATGAACTTTATTAGTGTCACTACTCCTTTCATTCTGCCTCTCTTTCTCGCAACACTTTCTCTTCTTTTTCGCGACTTTATCCGTTGTTTTATTGCTAGGGCAGGGAACGCTTGCTGACATTCCTCCTACATGTGCAACAGAAACTTTCCTTGTAGCTTCTGATGTCATGCACTTGCGGTCTCTTTCCGCTCTGGGGACAGATTTCCGTTCATCGCGCTTGTTAGTTAACATATTTTCACAGCAGTCAGTCCCCTCTTGTCAACTTGAAACCTCGGCACTGTAGAACATTCGACCCCAATATAATCACGTCTTCTAACGATTTGCTCACGTACATAGGAATATTCTCGATTCTACCATATACTTCAACTCTCAATTTTATGGAGTCCAAGATCTTCAACTTATTCCCAGAAGCATCACGTACAATGACATCGGTCATGTTCGGTATTTCCACGAACGCGTCTATATCTACACCCGTTTCCTTAGCTCTCTTGAATAAGCTTAGAGGTGCAATCGATATCTCTGACCCGGTATCAACCTGTGCTTGGGTTCTCATGCCCATTGTTCTGACTGGTATCAGAAGTTTCTTTCCGAAAAACACATTTACGTCCCTTGGTTGCTCCGAAGCAACCGTACATAGCCAACTCTCAAGCGCAGTTGAGAACGAGTTGACCTCCCTCTGTGCCTTCCCTTCATGAGGTATACTCCTGCAATCCCTGGCAATGTGACTTAGTTCACCGCAATTAAAGCAGCGTTTTGGCTCATCTCTTCTCGGCATTGTCCTATGGGTAAATCTATTCTGCAAAGGAGCCACGTGCTTCCTTCTTGATTCGCACTCATCGTCGGTAGATGTTGGTGATTCCTCCTGTACCAACTTTTTCATTTTATCTCTACCGTGCTCTTGCCTTCGATGTTCCTGCTTCTTTCTCACTTGCTGCAGGTTTCTTTCCAGTCTAAGAGCAGCGTCTTTTACTCGCTCGTACACCCTATTTCTTGGGCTTGTCTGTATTGTTTCTGCCAGGATGTAACTGCCACTCCAGTTCGACAGTTGCGAGTATAGTATTTCAGCCATTTGAAGCGATACCCCTTCAGTTGTCTCGCCCGGATATGCTTGGCTTGCTGTTTTCTCCAGGACATAACAAAAGTCACTGACTGTTTGACCTTCCTTCATTGTCAGTGTTCGCAGGCTGGTTAGGGCTTTTACGCAAGCTACATTGCCCTCTTCGTCCAACCTCTCCTTCATAGCTTCGATTAGTTCATCGAAGGAGCCCTGCTTCATACACCGCGGTAACGTTTCGAAAATTGTTAGCGCTTCCTTTCGTAGGAAGCTTTCCAACAATTGTATCAATCTGGCATCATCCCAATGTGTGCGCGGGTACTTCATTAGAAATGATTTTAGAAACCGTTTGAAACTCTCCGTTGGTTCACCATGATAGGGCTTCACTTCCGGGACTGTTGCCGCTAGCATGAAGTCCTTCATGATGAACTCTTCCTCACCCTTGACCCTCACTCTCTGGCTATTCCGTGCCAACAAACCTGTGTCCGATCGGTGTGGCCTGTCGTTGCTTGAGCTTCGTATGCGCATACGAGGCGACCTCCACTGAGTACAGTCTCGCCCACAACATCGCGATGGGCTTTGCCAACTCTGTAACTCACTCCTCTGAATATTTTCCCTGCTAAATTTCTGATTATTGAAGTGTCCTACCATTTCGCTGTGATGCTCACCTTTAGTGACATCCATTTCTCTATCAGTTTCACTCTCCGTCGATTCACTGTACGGAGCTCCACGGGATTTTCTCCCCACTTTCTTTTTCTTGGCTGCGAGGCAATCCATCTGCAACTGTAACTGTTTAACATTGTCGAGTGCTTCTGTCCATTTGGACTCAAAATACTCTGCTCTTTGTTTGATATATGCAAACTCCTCCGCTAATTCTCCCTCGGTGCATTCCAACATTGCTCATAGTTGCTGTATAACATGCTGCTGTCGTGATTTTCTGTCCAAGCAGCGCTCTAGCTCTTCTACACATGTTAGATCAGCCTCCCTCAGGGTCTCAATCAACTCGATATTATGCAGTAGAGCATCATGCTTTCGCCCTTCTACGTACACACATAATAGAAACTTGAGCTGTTCTGACACCACATTTGTTTGCTCTTCAACTACGCTGATGACGGCGTCTTTTCGCGCATCACCAAGCCGAAAAGCTTTGCTCACTTCCTTCTCGCATACTACCCTTATATGCGCTACAGTTCTGAAAAGATCTTTTATTTTTTCCTCCAATCCATCATAACTGGTTGTCACCTCTTTTTCTATCACAGGCTCCTCCAATGTAGCGTTTGCGGGGCTATTCTGCATTTCCGTATCGTTTGTGGGCTCGGCCATCTTTTTCCACTAGCGTACGGAACTTCTGAAAAAAAAATGGGAAGAAGCCTCAAGCTTATCGTGCAGAATGGACGATTTCGCGAGCAAGTTACTGACGACAAACGATGTAGGAGTATGCTCAATAGTTAGTGGTTACAAACGCACTATATTACTATTCCGATGCTACAACCGCCCAACAGCTCTCTTTAGTGGTTAAAAACGCACTGTGAATTCGGTAGTTCACCTCCCAGTTCAATACGATGTGGAACTGATCGATACCGTCGCTTTTTTCTCAGTACCGCTTGCAGTACTTTCAGAGCTGCTGCCCCTAGCGCGCACTCTGTGGTATCGATAACTTCGAATGTATCGATCTTGGAATCGATTTCACTTGGTGGCTACTAGAGCACCCTGCTTGCCCTCTAAACTGTTGTGGTTGCAACTAGCGCACACACCTCTCACTAGCCGTAGTTCAAGTCGATCGATTGTGGTGCAGGACCCACAACCAATCGATGAAGTGGTCCCTCTTTATAGCGACCTCAGGCGCGCTATATCGATTACTCCGATCAATCTATTCTAGTTCCTCTAGTGGCCACTGGCGCACCTTATCCCAATCAATATCACTGACCACTGGTGCAAATGATATCGCTGGGGTCTCTGAGTCTTTGGGTCCCCAAGTGCGGATTTCCCAAAGGATGATTAGGTAGACTACTGGCTGTTACCAGTAGAACTCAGAGAGCACACGTAGTAAGGAACAAGTTTATCTGAAATACCAGGCAATAAGGGACAAGTGAATCTTCCAGTAGAGGCAAAAGGCACTCCTAGCGAGTGAGTCGGGGCACAATAGTGAGGCCAGTAAGAAACTCCGGGCGCCCCTTTTATAAGTTATCCCGCGCTGAGGAGACCAAATGAAGATCAAAGAAATCAAAAAGATCGAACTTAAGATCAAAAACCTAGACGAGAGAAAACATGACAATAATAATGACAACAAAGAAAACAATCGAACAAAACGACTACAAGAAGTAACAACGCTTCCTAACATACTACTTCGTCTACACTTTCTTTAAAAAATGGATGCGGAACAAATAAACTTCGAGGGGTAATGTTGCTAAAATCTGTCAGCAGTTCGTCCACCTGGTCAATAGCAAAGCTTGCCCTCTCTTGCATCTCCGAGCGCAACCCTCCAAATTCCGCAGTAAGGTTTAGCAGGCCGGCCTCAATGAAATAAAATTCCTGTCAATGTACAATAAATGACATACTTTTAAAAAAAGTAGTACTAAATGTCTACAAAACTGTAACAAGCAAGAATAGCTTAGGAACAATTTGATGCAAAATTTTCGTCCATTTCACTCAATTGGTCAGGTTCATTCAACAGGCCGGACTCAATGAAATAAAATTCCTGTCACTGTACATGACAAACTCAAAAAAGCTAATGTTAGACGTCTACGTAACTGTAAGCAATAACAGAACTTAGAAACAGATTGATGCAAAATTTTCGTCTGTTTCATTCAAATGGCGAGGATTGTGTTCAGCAGTGCCAGGTGCCGTGATCCTTCCTTTGGCCTAGATCACAGTCCCTCAGACTTTCAAGGTATGAGTCCACTGTGGCGCACACGCGGCACCCACCTTCAACGACGAGGAGCTTCTCAGGTCTACAATCCTATCTTCGGAATTCGTGAGAATTCTGAGGAAAGGATTGTAGACCTGAGTTCGAATTTGTGAGATTTCTGAAACGGTGAGCGTGGTTGTCACGCTGGACCCTTATTCGAAATTTGTAGCGGTTTTCGCACAGATAGCAAATATTTCCTATTTTCGTGGAAATGAGTTTAAAAATCTTCAAGATCGTGTACAGAATTATACTGAATAATTAGTTGCTTCCACGGCCTGAATATACTGAATATTTAGTTGCTTTCCTAGTTTTGATCTTTCCTTTTCGCCCATAGTATCTTGATGTCATGAATTTTTCCACTTTTGTCGCTGGGTGGTCCAGAATGGCATCAGCAGTGCGATTCTGGAGACGTACGTTACTGTTACCTTTTTCAGTGGTAATATTATGATGGATTATGTCCTGTAAATGTGACAAGGTGTTCGAGGAGTGAATCATGCTTGTTTTCAAATTTCTTCGTTTTCCTAGAATCCTCTTCGTTTTTGAAAAAAAAAGTTGAAAGTGGTCAACATTGGTCAGAAACCACTCCTTGACCGTTTTCGATAGTTTTTTTTTTCAAAAACAAAGCCAATTTCACAAAAACGAAGGGTCAGTGCCGCATTGGGAGGATAATTGTTGGTATACATAGTGCACTGTATTATAAGTGTACATTGATCTCTAAATACTATACTGCAGTAGTGCAGTATAGTATTTACAGTTCACATTGAATGGATGTGTTCGGCAAGGCAACAAACAATTTATTATTCAACATAAAAAAACCGGTAAAAGCGACCAATTGGGCCGCAAAAAAAACGAAAAGAGGAACTGCCCACGTCCTGGTGGAGAGGGCGCGGTTAACATACAAAGCCAAATCTATGACACACTCAAATATTCGGCATAAACGGGTCATCCGCGTACTCGAATTTACTTTCCGAGGAATGGTTAAAGATTCGAGATGCGGGTAGATCAAAGGATAATACGACATCTCGAAGAACGGCAGGTGGTTTCTGACATCGAATTCCTTGATTGCAGGAAAACACCTCCAGTTCGAGTACTCTGCAGTTGTAAAGGTTCAGCGAATAACTAACCAGAGGATTGCGACTTTCTTTTTTCTGTTCATAATTTCTTTCATAGAAAGGAATTTAGCAGTTAAATTGTTGCGAGACTTGTAGACACTCATGCTAAATGGAGGCAAGTCAATGCTCCTATATCTCGTTTATCGATTTTGTTTATTGAAATATAGGGATTTTGACTTGACTCCAGTTCGCATTAGTGTCTGTTCTTGGCAGTTGAAAATTTTTTGAAAAACTGATAGCCTCAACTTTTTCCTTGGCTATTACTTTGAACAGATTAGACAGCATTTTTTTAACGACAGCCTTTCTATAAATTCATCTGAAACAGACAAACATCTGTGAACTTATTGGTCTTCTCCTCTGAAGAGAAGTTGCAGCCAAATGATTATCGGATGCCAAACTAAATTGAATGATTTAGCGGACAGAACAGTAGTCCTTATTCATTTGAAATTGAAGCTGTGCCGAGATTAAAAAGATGGTTCTCACCTCGCCGCGCTTCTGCGACCAGAACTGAACCGCTTTCTGCAGGAATTTTTCCCAAGAGGATTCTCCTGCGTTGTGGTATTTGGAGCATTCACTGTAAGGAAGTTTCACGCAATAGCAATAGCGGTTACTTTTAACTACAGTGTCAAACAGATTGTTATGTGGAAACTATTATTGTTGGCCTGACGTTTCGATTGAATCGTCTTCTTCAGAGACCTAAAAAAGGCGCAGTTCGTTACATATGATCGAGTTATTCAAATCTCTCCACCTGCCGTGTAACTTTAAGACGTTATCACAAGCTTGCTACTTCAAAAGGACAAGTCCGCAACACCTAAGTGTCGCCCGCATCTGATGTCATCTACAGTCCCAACTCGCATAACCGTATTTAAAGCGAGAAGCCACAAGTATATCGTTATGCGAGCTGTGGACTGTAGATAATATAGGATGCTGACAATCACGTGATGCTCCCTTGTCCGCAGAAATATTCAGCTGCGGAATTTCAGGAGTAACGGTGAGAAACGCGTTGATTTATCCCTTGTTTTTTGAAGTAGTGAGCATGAGGCAATGTTGAAAAATGGCGGGATTGGTGGAGACGTTCGACGGTTCCGATCAAAAATAACAAGCCACGAGCCACTTCAAAGCCTCGAAACAAGATAATTCAGTAGAAACGTCAGGCCAACTATGAGCGTACCCACCTAACAACCGGGTTGGCACAGCAGCCAAATGAATCTTTAACAAGCCATGCCTAGTTTCTGAGGAGAAGATACGTAAAAATTATCTAAATGAGGACTTGAATGGCTATAAATCCAAGAGAAATAGAAAGTCATACTCTTGATGTCTCATCTTGATTAGTGGTGGAGAAGCAAGAAAGAGAGGAAAGGCCGTCAAGAAAGAGAGGAAACGCCATCCTATCCAACTGAAAGCTGTATTCCTAAATATTCGTTTTAAGCGCAGTGAAATGATGCCCAATAATCTGTATATATAAAGGTGAAAGTTTGTGCGTGTGTCTGTGTTTGTTTGTTTGTATGTTTGTATGTTCGGAATAAAAATCGTCGGAGGATGAACCGATCGGGACTAAATTTTGCTTGTAGGACGAGCTGTGGACTGTAGATAATATAGGATGCTGACACTCACGTGATGCTCACTTGTCCGCAAAGATACTCAGCTGCGGAATTTCAGGAATAACGGTGAGAAACGCGTTGATTCATCCCTTGTTTTTTGAAGTAGTGAGCATGAGGCAAGGGACCGACGGAGGTTATAGGCTACTTTCTACCCCTGAATATCGTTTATATCGATTTTATTGATTTTTCGCCATTTTTGTTTAGGGGGTCATGGGGACACGTCTGCTGGGGTTCTCCAATATGACAACCTGAACACGAATATGACAAACACTTTGAGCGAAAATGTCGATTTATCGATTTTATTGATTTTTTCGTCATTTTTGCTCAGAGGGCGGTGAGAACATGCCTATCTGGGTTCTCCAATACGGTGAACAGGATCATCGCAACCATTTTGAACGAAAGTATTGATTTATTTTTTTTATTGGTTTTTCGTAATTTTTGTCCTGGGGTCTGTGAGGACATGTCTACTGTGGCTCTCCAATACGCTAGACGCGAATGTGACAAGCGTTTGTAAGTGCCTGTCTATTGATTTACCAATGTTATTGATCTTTCGCACCTTTTGGACAGGGGTCAATGAAGACATTGCTACTGTGGTTCTTGAATACGTCAAGCACGGATGTGAAAATCACACTGTACGAGAACATCGATTTAGTGGTTTCTCGGTTTTGCACAACGACGGGTAGAAACACGCCTGCTGTGATGCTCGAACACCCAAAAGACAAATATGTCATACATTTTCCATGAAGTTATTGTCCGAATAACCTCATCAACTTTTCGCGGATGGTGTAGTGAAGTGTATGTTGCTTAGCTTTTTCAACTTACTGATCACAAAAATATCGTCTTCACAGTGTGAAATAGCCGAGGGTAGTAAAACACCCGAGCGAAGCCGGGTATGCCCTCTAGTTTACCTCGTAAGAAAGCGCTGTGGACGTCAGCATGTACATGCTGTAGGCAAGGGCTAACACATGAGATAAGGCAGTGAAAACTAAGTTTTGTAGCAAAACGTGCTTCATCTCCAAATTTTTAGTTTTTGCCAATCATTGATATCCTTTTAAATTGCTTCATGCAAGTGGAATGATAAGGAAAAACTAACATTCCTCCCCTCAAAATTTGCAGCACGCGCTTTCTGTAAGTTTTGGACCATCTGTACTATTGTTTCAAATTCTTCGCGGAACTCGCTCTTCCGTGGTATGCGATAACCTTGATGGGAACGGGCATGTCCTACATTTCTAATTTGGCAGCTGCTCAATTCGGATTTCCAGAATCGACATCTGCCAATCTTAGATTCTCCAAAATTCACAGCTGCCGATTACGGAAAACCAGCAATGATGTCAATAGTTCCCAAAATCCACACCTGCTGATTCTGTAAAATCCAAAATCCACAGCTGCCAAAATTTTTCTTTAAAGGCAGCACCCACGGAAAAATTGGTCCTCGAGATTTTGGAACATCTCGAGAATTCGCCACAGTTCGAACAGCTCGCACGACATATTAGCAGCGTAAACTCGCTGCGTTCCAGCCTATAACAAGTAGGAGCCTGTGCCAACGATTCATTTGGACGAGTTTAATACCTCAGACATTCGTGCGGGAGTCCCGCCTGACAAAATAATGCCTCCCGCTCGAGGGTGAGCGGGAGACGACCAAAAATCAGAGTTTTTGCCCGCAACATCCAGATTTTGTCCCGCAACCTCCGCGGGAGTCCCGATTTTGTCCCGAAATTGATAGCATTATCATGGTGAGGGAGACCCGACTTTGTCCCGAAACTGAAAAACATGGGAAAGCAAAAATGCGCGCCGAGTTCCAGGGCACGGCATGCGACCCGTGCGTCGACGCCGGCCGCTACCAGCGGACCCGGACGCGTTTCTCCATCCGCGCCGCATCCGCGCGACCGCGTCCCACGCATCTCGCCTGGCCTTCGCACTGGGCCACGGTTTCAACCGGGCCTCAGTGGGCCAGTCGAGTCCCGTAGGACTCCACTCTCCGTCGAAGCGGAGTGTAGACTGAGGTCTACCTGCAAGGTAAGGCGCGTATATACCCTTTTCTCGATAAGGCTTGCCACGTGGCAATTACAATCCCGCAACATTGTCGGGTTAATCCCGCAACAAAACCAAAATGATGTCTCGCCGGAGCTCCCGATTTTGTCCCAAAAATGATAAGAGGCCGTTTTGTCAGACGGGACTCCCGCACGAATGTCTGAGTTTTATAATATTGTGAGTCGATAGCATTACTGATAGGAATGAACCGAAAGCAA
>KN727251.1:9409-23357 GCA_000816745.1 Ancylostoma duodenale
CTTTTCTTTTTGAGGATTACTTTTAAATTCAACAAGCTGACCATGAGAGTAGCGATCCTTGGCTAAAGGCACTGTTTAAATGACTATACATAATTTTGAAAGCCTTGGACAAATTTTTGTAGTTTTTTTACTCCAAGTAAAAAATAATTCTTTTCAAATGTGTGTTCTTCTCCAGAAATCCCGTTGAAACTTGCCATTCCTATCAGAGAGCGATCATTCTCATTCTTGCATGTGCTTTGAAGCTGTGCAGCTCAGCTGTCAGCTCCGTGTCACAAGTCGACCGCGGTTTTTTGCAGCTGGCTAATGCGGGCGTGATGTCCGGAGTCGGGTTGGTAGTCCGCAGCGAGCGGACTCGATCTCGTCCCGAGCGGCGGAAGCGGGCAGCGCCGGCGGCGAGCTGTGCGTCGTCTGTGGCGACAAGGCCAGCGGAAGACACTATGGCGCCGTGTCCTGCGAGGGCTGCAAGGGCTTCTTCAAGCGATCCATTAGGAAACAGGTCAGTTACGGCTTCATTCCCGTGTTCATAGTGCATTCCAGACGCTTTAACGTTCTTGCCGCCGCGTTCGCAGGGCACTAATTCGCTCCCGACGACATCGTCCTCGTCGTCGAGGTTGTTACTCTGACAACGCAAAGGTCGCCTGAGGGCATAATACCCCGCGGTGTCGCGAAATGAGCTTGTTCACCGCACTTGCACACATTCACCCCTTATGGGGAACGCGCCCTAATGAGTATCCATTTCCTAGTGGAGAGCAGCCGTGGCCGCTTCCCGTGGCGAGGTTCAGTAGACCGCGCTAAGGCGTCAATTTTCAGATCGGCTACATGTGTCGAGGCGCCAAGGACTGCCCGGTCACCAAGTTCCACCGCAACCGATGTCAGTACTGCCGGCTAAAGAAGTGCCTATCGATGGGCATGCGCAGTGAGTGTAAGTACTGTAGCTCCCTTCGTTTTCGTTTCTTCGCAAGAGAAACGCGCACGCGCGTGAGCGGCGAAATGGTGGGGTAGTAGGCTTGGGGGGAGGAGGAGGGTGGAGGCTTGAGGGTGACTAAGGCCACCTCTGACAATTTTTGGCTCATTGAAGGTCTTTATTTTCACATTTATTGGACTCGAAACGTTCCTTACACATAGTAGACTAAAGTTCCCAGGCAAAAGCAACTTACTTTTCATGTTTACATACTTTGACCTCACTACTCATTTATAAAAGTACAGTTTTGCAGTGCTATTTCTGTGACATTCCACCTTACTGAGGCTCAGGCAACGTTTTACTGCAGAAGGATAAGGTAACCTACAAAAACACAATGTAGCGCTCACTTCCCTTTCAAAAAAGAAATATTTCGCACCTGTTTGCTCTTTTAGATTCTTTTAGAAATCCCTTTGCATTGGAATCTCTTCGGGTGTAAGCATCCAGAAAGCATTCTCCCTCTTCCGCGTTTTCTGCAACGCCACTCCCAAGATTCTACTTCCTTGTAACTTTTGACTCATCACCTTGACTATCCGTAAACAACGCTTCATGTGTCTCCGCTCTCCAGCCGCCTCGTAATCCTGCCTCCGCGTTCCTGGGGCGGCGGGGGCAGACTGTACAGTCGCCCGGGCCCGGTGACTATGGTAACCCCCGGGCTCGGTTTCGGTAGAGCAAAACAGGGCAGATCGATTTCCACTGCGGCCATCTATAGCTATTCTAATTAGTAGTCTGCATGTCACGAATAACAATTATCGCCCCACCCTGCCATGCAACGCACACACACGGCCAGCCGGGCCCACGCATGCGCGCGCCAGCAATCTGAGCAGGTCAACACCGCGCGTCCGCGGCAATCGATACCTGCAATCCCTGCCGATCAATACTGTCGATACGAGATCATATTTGTACTTTTCAGCCGTGCAAGCCGAGCGACGTCCAGTTCAGCAGGTGTGCGCCGACAGTCCGCCCACCATGGTGCAGAACCATACCGCCTCTGGGAACACATCGGTAAGCGACGATTTGTCGCCCACTGGGCGAGTATGGCCGCAGTAGTGGGCGGGGCGACGTCCACGGAATATATTCTAAAAGTTCATGAAACAAAGAATTATAGGGGCTAAATATAAGGGAAAAACTATAGTTTGGTTGCATTTTGCTCTATAATCCCTGTGGTGAATCAAACAGGAAGTAGTGACACTCCCTTGATCGTTACCAGTGAGGTAGGGTAGAGGAAAAAAACTTGAAACAGCGAGATAACTAGCCTGAATCGATCCTACTACCCAACTGAGATTACAAAAGTAATAAATAATATGTACATATGTGAACAAAAATGAACAAAAATCAAGCATAGAAAAATCATGAAAATAAAACAAAAACGCAACGAACAACAAACGCATGAATCCCTTAGAGCGTGATTTTGAACCATTTATTTGTTTGACTCTACAGAAAACCTGGAGGCTGTCATACTCTCATAGAAAAAGGACTGGAAGCATTCGACGTAAACCAACCTATTCCCTGTGCGACCAGAAGTGTTCTTTCGCACCACCGATGAGTTTGAATTTCTGTTGGCAGATATGGGAGAACGTTTAGGCCTGCAATTGGTGCTAATGACTTGCACCTTATCCTCATGGTCGTAGAACTTTCTGGCAAAATTTCGGTGAAATTTCATCCTAGAACTGGCGGGAAAAATCAACAAGGAATGCAGTTTTCCAACACGCTTGCCTCCTGTAAACGACAAATCGGGTCATTCTTTATGATTTCAGAGCTCCACTGTAGATGATTTCTGACGAGTAAAAGGTTTGACAATCTAAAAAAACATGCTTAAAAATAAATAAATAGAATATAAAATAAACATACTTAGAATAAATAAATACTTCTCTACGCTAAGTCGTTAAGATTCAGTGGTGCTTTGACACCAAAAATTTTAGGAAATTCCAAAAAAAAAAGAAAGATTATCTGCTTCATAGTTGCTTCACAGTCATGGCTGCCCTTCTACTTCATCGCTCTTTCATCCCTTTCCAAGTGCAGATCAAAACTAAGAATCCGAATTGCTGAAGGTTTACATGGAAGCACTTTCTAAGAGATAGAGCCGCTAGAGGCTTCCTCACAAATTCTACCATCTGTAGAGAAAGCAGTCTACTATGTTTCGACACAAAAAAAACTAGGCCTTGGGTTTGACTTTCACCTCAGCACCTGAAGTTTCTTTCGACATTTGGCCGTAGGTATAAACGCGAGTATCGCATTTGCATTTGGAGTTCTTCAAAATAAGGTGCTTCTATGAGTGATTACAGATGAAGGGAAAGAGGACTCTTCAATCGCCCGGGAAAAAATAGGGTTTTTTCCTGAAATCAAAAAAAAATTATCTATTATACAAGTGGAAACTCTAGGAGAAGAAAATTTGCTTAATATCTGCATGTTAAGCCACAGAAATCATCTCATCTGTCACATTTTAAACACCAATACCTTTTGGAAATACGTTCGGATCCTTTGAATTTGCCAAGTAGATCTCTACTTCTTGTGTTAGTTGCCCTGCGAACGATCGGTTTGAAACTCTTCAAATCGGATTTTCTTTCATTGATCCCTGATAACCTGGTCCCTGATACCCAGGTCCATACCTTGTAGAATTTTGGCTTTTTACTCCGCGTTCATGTGAAAACGTACGATCATTTCAGACACTGGAGACGAATCCGCTGATGAACGGACTGTTGGCCATCGTGAAGAACGAGCAAGAGCAGCTGGCGGAGCGGGACAAGACGACGAAGAAGGACGAGGGAGCCAGCTCGCCGATGAGCGCCTTGACGAGGCCGATCAGCGCCTCGCCAACGGTGGACTTCGGCAAGAGGGTGGGTGGCGACGGGGTGCAAGTGTGAACGGACACATCTCTTCGCTTCCTAGGAGTCGATCGGCGAGGACGAATCCGGCATTGACGTGATGACTGTGATAGGCATGGCTCCTTCGGAATCACCATCCTCATCGGGGACGGCGTCATCTATCAGCGAGGAGGGACCCATCTTCAACGTTGAGGTTGTTTATCCTGATCACCTTTGACAAAAATGGTGCTAAACCAACCCATTCACAGTTTATTGTTTGGAACTCACGTACGAGCAGATTATAAAATTTCGAAACATTTAATTTTCTACTTTCAGCGGTGTCGTTTCGAGCTGCCAGTGCCACACCCGCCTCCCGCAGAGCTGAACATTCAGTTCATATGCGAGACAGCCAGTCGTCTGCTGTTCCTTTCGGTACACTGGATGAAAGACGTCCGAACAGGCCTGAAGTGAGTCCGGCAGCGCCCACCCAGCATGCGAGCATGGCGCAGTGCGTGTGCGCGCCGTTGTGGGGTGAAGATATGACTGCGTGACCACGTGATCGAATCCTCTAAGAAGTTCTGACTGCAACAATGTGCAATTCCATTGCAATTTTCATGCAATGTCGAGTGCGATTCATGGTTGATTGCTGCTTTAAGAATGCAGCGTGTTTTAGGCCTCTGATTCTGGAGTCTGTGATGAAGACGAAATGGTGCGACTTATTCGTGTTAGGGCTCATGCAGTGCGCCGAGGAGGTTGGCCTCACACGGATGCTCGAGGCAATGAACAGTCATCTGGCAGCCTGTAGCAGAGTCGGTGAGATCCTTCCGCTTTTCTCGTTATTTTTGGTGCTTTCGTCAATAATTTTTGTGGGAAAACCCTTCCGTCGCTATCGTATACCATGACTACAATGCTCACAAAGTGAAGCTTTCTTCAAAATAGAGGATATTTCAAAAAAGAAGAAATTGGCAGTAATCTTATAATTTCTTTCTTCTCATGAAGAGCAAATCTTAACGAATCTGGCTTACTATCGAAGCAAGGCCTGTTTATGTCGGGCCTATCTGGAGAGGAAGACGTGGTCAGCCGCTGCTTGTATACGGAAATAACCCTATGAACTCACCGTTATGCTCTTTGCATTCTTAATTTCTGATCTGTGCGTATTTTTCCGTTTGTAGTAGTAACACCTGTCATACGTACGTAATCTTCTGGAGAGTGAACATTTGGAGGAAAAAAAAAACAAAAACTAACCTCATATTGTATTATTACTTTTACCAACTTTATTGACACAATGTATGTACTTATAATATCGAAAGTTTCTGACGCAAATGCTTCTCCGTTGTCGTGAATTTGATAGCAAAATCTTATCGATCCATAGTAGTTCTCTTTCTCTGGCATTTCATTTTTGTAGAAGTTATTGTCATTTTGAGAAAACATACTTTTTTCACCCTTATCTAAACCAGTAGAATAAGGTCTGAGATTCGTAATTGGGAAAATATAAATGTAAGTGCGGTAGTGTTTTCAGTGTCCCATTGACTTTGTTTAGGCAAGTGTTAAGATGGTAAAATGAAATAAGTAGACTACTCTTTATATTGCTCACAGTGAAGTAAAAACATTGAATTAGGTTGGCCGAAAAGTCTTGTCCGAACTTTTTTCATAAAAAAAAATCTTTTCATTCGAAAACTTGATGGGAGGAGGAGTGTATGCTATTGGAGTACATTTCCTAGGCTATACCTCCAGGGGTAGAGATCGATATCTTGGACGAAGCCCATTAGGTAGAGTAGAAAGTTTTGGAAGAAACGCTACTGGAAGTTTCCATCCAATTGAAAAATCATTTTGAGTCTGCTCATCCTCCTTTCTAACCCACAATATTGCTACAGTGCATGGTCGTTCGCTGTTCCTCTTCGCTTCAGAACTGCTGTAATCTCTATTGGAAATAGACTGAAGGTTTGAGATTTCTGCGGTGATGGTGCTCAAAAGTCGCTAAACCAGTCGAAGATGGGTAGAATATCATACATAGGTCCACTCATGGTACAAAATTTACCTCTGGTTAAACGTAGAATATACCTTCAGCAGGTCGTACTGGAATATCAACACTGTGTTATGAACAACTTCTGGAAAATTTTTTCCTTAATTTTCTCTTCAACCCAATACATTAATACGAATAGGAGCTCGGAAATCTTGTACGCAGGTGTGGGGGGGGGGGAGTGTACTTGGTGAAAGTAACACGGCGGAGGAGGAATTCTATGATGAGTGTCACGCAATATTAGTAGTTGGTAGTAGTCTAGCCGAAACGAGCTAAAAATAGAGTGGAATGGGTGAGACTTTTAAATCGGACGACATTTAATGTTCGATGGGTGTTTGTGGTTCATTTCCTCCTGCTTCAGTTATTGACAAACTGCCTTAAACAGTAAAATTTTCATGCTCGACGATCCAGTCGAGTGATACGAGGCTTTATTAAGTTTATAATTTTTTTCAGGGCAGCTGAAGTCCGAAAAATTCGAGGAAGTCAGTCAGCAAATAAACTACCTTTTGCTATTGGTTAGCCGCTTTGCGGAGGCGAAGCTTAGTCCAATGGAGTTCGCCTACCTGAAATTGGTGTCGTTCACCTCGAACGGTTCGTTGGTCCCCATCGCTTGTCTTCTACTCCCAGCGTCGTTCTTGCAGACATCCCGGCCTCCACCTGTGCTGCTGACACCCGGCCGGTGAATGTGACTGCTTGCCAGGAGCTGTACGAGCACGTGGTGGCGTCGTCGTCGTCAGATGACTCCACTTCTGAAGACAATGAGACCCATGTGACGGGGTCCTCAGTTGGAGCAGCTATAGAGAGGTACAGTGTGAAACAATAATTAGATGAGAATAAAAATATCCCAATTTATTGTCGAATGATTATTACAGGGTAGCTGAGAACTTTTGTAGTTAAAATTTTCCTTATTTTATGTATTAAAATCTACATAATATTCGCGATAGCCCGTTTGTCTTTGTAACATAAAGTTGAAATACCGGACTTCTTACCTGCATAGAAGTTGCCAATGTAATAACTCTACAACTGCGTGGAAATTGTGATAATGCCACTGCTCTTTACTGGGCTTCCAATTAATTTTGAGGTCTTGAGGCTATGTTCTTTTTTGCATTCGCTTTCGAGCTAGGCTCACAAGCCACTTCCGCGCCACGGTCTGCGACTTCAGTGAATGTCTCAGGGTCTGATTTCTAGCAATTGGGGGATATTTTTTTATGTTGTCTTGTGTCTTGTTGATTCTGAGGCAGTGAACATAAATCATATGACAACATTCCAAATTACACTGAAATTCTTTTTCATTCTGTCCTTTTTTTGTTACCTATTTTGGTCCACTATGTATATACGTAGAACTTGTACAGAACAATGGCGTCCCTTTTTGAAGTAAGAGAAATAATCGCTAGGCCAGACAAAATTTGTTCATAGAACTAATTCGAAAAGGAATTAGTTAAAAATAATTTCCTGAAAACGAAAAACAAAATGATCAGAATGAACGAGAAGCATAAAATTGTTGCGTAATTTTTGACACGAATTATTCTTCAAACCACTCCTCCCGCCATTGTGTTTTGCAATTACTAGTGTAAGAAAATATGCTTTTTTGCCTTCATTCTTCAAATGAGCTATTTGTTAAATCGCTTCGGCCTCGGAGTTCAGAAGCTCAGTACAGTTGATACTTCAATAGACAATCATCATTTTGCCTTCTTTCAATTTTTTCATGCCTGGGTAAAAATTGCTTCTATTTTGGACACTGCGTCCAACTGACTGGGAACAGGTACGATCTGGTTATGCTGATGTAATTTCATGAAGTGTTGGGTGTTTGGTACTTAGTATTTGGGTTAGAATTGATCCAAAATTAACGTGAATTTGTGTAGAATCGAACATAATGGGGTGTTTCAAGCTTTATCATAACCGTAGATAGCAGCACATTCCGGTGAAGAAAAGAGGTTTTAATCTCGTCGCTTTTGTCCTTGTGCGCTAAGCACGGGCCACAGGCACTGGTGTATCCGTGGAATCAGTGGATCCGTGATGGGCGTTGCTCAAACGGCTTCAGTACTAGTTCTAAAGGTTTTCGAGTAGCTACTGAAAGGAGCTTTGCAGGTACTCTCGTCTGCTGCAGCTGCTGCCGAACCTGCGATGGTTCCGCGAGTCGGTGCTGGTCGAGCTGTTCTTCTCGGGCCTGATCGGCAACCTGTCGATCGAGACGGTGATCCCGTTCGTGCTGAAGATGGACGTGATGAATGTGTTCGAGCCGTCGCAGGGCTCGGACTCGATCCTGCCGAGCGCCAGCCTCGCCAACATGCTCTGCGGCAAGTAGCGTGCTCTTTAGCACCAGCCTTCACGTTGCCTCCTCTCCGTAGTGTACATACTTGACTCATTATAACCATTTTCGTCAGAGAATTATGATAGTTCACTAATCGTCTTGTGCTTTCGTCTTTCTTCTGTGAGAACTTATACCTGGATCATATCCTAACTAGCCTATAGATACATATACATTTTATATATTTATATATGATGATTGATCGCCCGCGTGTTTTCGATATTTGGTTCCGGTGTTGATGTATTTGCATTGTTAGAACCCAGTTCGAAGTTTTCCTGTCTCGTTCCATTTGCTAGGGGTTGACTGGCAAGTCCCGAACTGCCGAGTCGTGTTTTGTTGCTTGCTGTTCCCGACCACCCTTAGTCAAGGGCTTTACCAAGAGCTTTAGACAACCGGCTAGATCAACCCGCGGACGGCCGGCGGCCCGAGCCGCGCCGCGCTCGGCCCGGCGCCCGTCCAGAACTCGGCCGATTCTCCCGAACCACTGTGCTCTTCATGTCTTTGCAGTCCGTATCTCCGATCATCTTGCTTTTCCCGAAAGTACCTCTACCACTATTCGCATGCAATCCAATTAACCTTTCATCCGTCTGCTACCGAACACAGAGCAGGGCGTTTCGATTGGACTCGGATGATTCTAGAAACAGGATATCAGATGAATTCCTCCTAAATATATATGTACATTCTGTTCCAGTCATGGTAGTCTACCGCGTAGTCTCATTTCGCTAGTGTTCGTCGAGTTCTTTGTCGAGATCCCTAGATGTTGCAATGCCGTTACTAAGACGCTTATATTATCTAATAAAGTGATGGTTTCAACCATGTTAGTTTCAGAGTTCAATATCGCCCAACATTTGCCATACAGTTGTTGTGAAAATTGTGAAATGAGGTGGAGCAGTGCAGACAAACTAATTCGCACCATCTATACACCTTTTGGTGTGCTCCGACAAAGTTGCGCGCCTCAGGAGCTAGATCTACACGTAAAACCACAACGGCTCCCTAGACGGCACAGGTATTTGGTTCCTTGAGCAATTTTCTGAATGAGTTTAGATATTGAAGAAGCCCTTCCCCGACACCGGCGCTGTTGCAACTAAGCTCGCCATCATCCTACATCAAAGAGACGCAAGGCTGTATATAAGAGAGACGGCAACGGAGATGCTGCAAGCTTTTAAGCCAACCTGGGTCGGGAATTACTTTGATCATCACCTGTATTCAAGAAGTTCAACTCTGTCTCCGTCTCACTTTCATCCAATCCTGCCACATAAGAACTGTTTCTATTTAATGAGCAAGTAAGAGTTCTGTGTCATGGGGTGGGATTCGTTTAAAGGCAGCACCCACGGAAATTTTCGGCCTCGAGATTTCGGTACAGTTCGTGGTAATCGCGTACGCTAAACACTGTTTCAGTGTTAAAGGCAGTCGGAACCATCGAATTCCCGGTTTTTTGGAACCCCTCAGCTCATCGCTTCCGGGCAAGTTCGGCTGAGTTGCGCGATCTATTCGGTGTGGACCGATCCAAAAAAAGTCGACACCGCTGTCCTTTTGTCAACTGTTTCGTGGGCGAAATAGGTTTTGGGCCTTGTTTTGCAGTGTTCCTGGAGTTGGTGAAAGGAAACAAGCTTTGAGAAAGATGATCTGACCAATCAAAGTATCATAGAAACACCAGTAAGTTGTAAAACGACACCAGAACCATGCAAAAATTCGAAAATGAGATAGTAGCGGAATTCGGTCATACAAGTAAATAAAGAAGAGCATTTCTTGTAAAATAACAAGTAGAAAAATTTGTTGTGCTAACAATGCAAAAAAGGAAGGCTATGGACTGAGATATGGCTTTTTAATCACGCGAAAGAATGGCTATCCACCAAATCGACTGGCAGCAACGATCCGCTGCCGCTACAATTTGAATGAACGACACCACGCTGATTCTGTTGATCCGGGATCTTGGACATTTGACTAATTATATCCTAGAAACGGTTGAGTTTTCCACGCTACTCTCTTCGTCGAATTGTTCGAATTATTGCTAGGGTTCTACAACGATCAAAACTTCGGACATGAAGATTTCCGTAGGTGCTGCCTTTAAAGGAAATTACTTATTGTTAGATCATCAATTGTTTTCAAGAGGTTTAACTCCGTTTCCATCTCACTTTCATCCAGTCCTACCACACTAATACTATTATATTTGTATTTACTGAGCAAGTAAGAGTTCTATGACATGGATATGGGACTTCTTTAAGGAAGATTAAGATTAACGAGGGAAGGTGCACCAGGCTAACCCCGGAGTTCGAAACGAGAAGAACAGCGGGTTCCTAGAAGCTCGGGAAAGTTCCTCAAGGGTTTCCCATTGCACCGCTGCAGTGGCGATTTGGCCGACTGGGAAGTCCTCGTATTACCGAGAAGGTAACCGAGGGTTTAGACACTGTCGATGTCCCAAGCTCAAAAATTTTGTATTTTATGCTTTTAAGGTCTACGGATGGAGAATGGGTCTGCCCTGGTCCAGTAATAGGGAAAACCGGCAGAAAAGGCTTCGTAGTCGCTCAGTAGTGGGGAAAACGCCACGATTCGGGCGCGCAAATAAAGAACGGGTCCGCCCTGGCCCAATAGTGGGAAAAACGCTAGGATATGGGTCACGGATGGAGAATGGGGCTGCCATGCCCAGGTGTAAGCAAAGCGCCAGTATACGGGTCCACGAATGGAAAGTGGGTCCGCCCTGGCACAATAGTGGGTAAAACGCCACGATACGGGTCCGCAGATGGAGAAAGTGTCTGCGCTGGCCCAGCAGTGGGCAAAACGCCAAGATGCTCATATTCCGGTAAAATAGAGACTATCTCAGTAACGTGAAATCGAATCATTCCAGGTGAATATTCTCACTGCTCTGTTTACACTGAATTGTTCACAGGCACTAGAGCCACATGAAAGATAATCCCGTGAGTGGGGAGTGGCTGGTCATAACCGGTCCACAGGTATGAAAGGAATGTGACGAAAAAGAGTAGGTAGTATTATTGCAGTGGAAAATAGGTTTACGTGTAGATGTGTGATTAGGAATTCGCAAGCAAGGCTAGATTCACGAGAAGACTCGAAGATTGCTGTTGATGTGGCGGTCAGACTGGTAGAATATACGCAATTCATAGGGAGGGTTCAGTATTTGAGCTTAATGAATAGTCTTGCTTCACTTTTAATTTTCTAAGCGTTTCGCACGTGTGAAGCTTTCCACCTACCTCAAGTGGCTGCCTCACTCCACTTTCTAGCGTCCCGAAGGAGCGCTAGTTATGATAAGGTGTGATAAAGCTATTGTTCTACATACGTTTGTGAACACCGTCCGACGCAGGAGGATGAAGGGATTCCGCGGCTGCAGCATTGAGTCTGAACAAAGACAGGAGACGTGCCCTTAGTGTGTTTGGGATAAGAGGACTGACTCTGATCACCGCTACTCTGCGGCCTCGATACCCTGGAACCTTCCATGAAGATATCCATAACGCTAGAATGACAAAAATCTTTATTCGTTACACATCCCAGAATCTTCGTACAAGAAGGGGGGGGGAGTGGCAATCCTGTTGCGTATATTATGCAGCCTGGAAACCTCGTAAATACTGTCTCACCTGTAGCCTCCGGGACTGGCAGCGGAGGACGTTGGTCCCAATGCGAGACCCTGGATGCACTAATTCTCTCGCTTTTATCATTTGCGACTTTATCCGTCATAACGAACGGATCCATACGAAGACGGGTGACACCACGACTTCCACTACATCTATGCACTTGTGACGAAACATCGGCCGAATGTCTCATCAGCTTCGCATCCTCGCGAATACTATAATTGAGCTTGTAAGTGAGCCTCATAATGATAGCATACCATCACGTGCTGTTCCTCCTTGCCTGCGCTCTAGAAAATTTTGCTGCACTACCAGGATTTACATAGGAGGATACGGTGTAGCTCTGTTGTCAAGAAAATATGCTGCATGGTCAGCGAGATGTGTCATCATTAGGCAAAGTCAATAGGAACTTTTGTGTACCCTAGTTCACCAAATGATGGGGCATTCATTATTCATGGTCATTAAGGAGCTTAGAGGACCGACTTCAAACTTTCTAGTATATGTACAGTGGACGGCAATGACGGTGGCCCATCTGTGGTTCCGAGAATGACGCAGCGCGACCGCGCCGCGCGCGCCGGTGTCGGCGTCGTCTACCGCCGGAGTGCTATTTCTAGGCTCTTTTTCCCCGATTTGGTAGAAAACCATTAGAATCGGGTGAAAAACTGCTAGAAATAGCATAACAGCAGCAGAAAACACCGGTTACGGCGCGGGCGGCGCGGTTGCTCGGCGTCCTTCTAGAGGCCGCGAATGGGCCAGCGCCACTGGCGTCCACTGTATATGTGTGCGCCATGTATACTCACATCAATTACGCAAGAACTTCCATAGTTGGGGCCACCATAACCCTCATCCTCCGTCATTCATCGCCGAATAATCCCGTTTCCTTCTCTCCAAAAACTATAAAAGTGAAAAGCCGGCCTCCTCCTGGTCACTACAGGGTGGCGCATAATTACTGTCCCATCATTGCGCGAGAATCAAATTCGATCTAACTCATCGACTCAAATCTGTATTCGTTATTGCTATGTTTGTTACATCATTTTGCACATATCTGCCACACATGATCTTGGTTTGTCTTATTTTATAAGAAATGACAAAGCCGTCATCACACCGTTCCGCAATTTTGGAGATGCATGGAAAACGACTGACACCTTCGGAAATATATCTTCGGCTCAACGTGAATAGGAAGCTGGCGCACCGGAGGCTGAAACGAAGTACGACTGATGATCTTCCTAAAACCGGCCGTCCTGTCACACTGACAACTGCCCGCATGAAAAAGAAATTGTGAAGAAACGTTTGGAGACAAATCCATGCCGCAGCATGAAAAAGATGGCACCTTAGCTGGGCATCTCGCGACGAAGCCTCCATAGAGTTATTAAGGAGAAGCTTGGGATGTGAGCTTACAAGCCGCAAAAGTTGCACGGTTCCAGTATCATTCAAAGAACTGTTAGAGTGAAAAAATGCCGAGCGCTACTTGAGAGGGCCGTCGGTGACGCCCACATGAGGACGGTTTTCATGGATGAAAAACTACTCACCGTCGAGCAGGTGTACATTCCCCAAAATAATAGGGTGTACGCATGGAGTAGTAGGGAAGCCGGTGCAGTAGGCCGGATTGTATCACGCAACTTACATTCACCATCTATGATGGTTTTTGCTGGAGTGTCAGCGACTGGGAGAACCCCCTCGTTTTTGTTGACAGAGACGTCAGGATCGACAAAAACGTGTACTTGGAGATATTGAATAATCACCTGCTTCCATGGGCCACCGAGCACTACGAAAAAGGTCACTGGATCTTGCAACAAGACGGAGCTTTTGCTCATCTCGCTAAGTCCACCCAGTACTGGTGCCTAGCCAACCTGCCGGACACCTCAGAATGGCCGGCCAATTCGCCTGAATTGGATGTCGCCGGACACCTCAGAATGGCCGGCCAATTCGCCTGAATTGGATGTCCTGGACTTCTAAATCTGGACGATGCTAGAGCAGAAGGCCTGTCAGAAAAAAACACACCAGCGTTCAGGCTTTGAGGAAGTGTCAGAAGAAAGCCCAGAACGAAATCCCACGAGATCACGTGCGCGCCGCGGTGGAGGCATATCCTAAGCGTCTGAAGGCCGTCATCCGCGCCAAAGGAGGCCACATCGAATGATCTCTTGGTTTTTGCTTTCTTAGATGTTAATAAATAGTTCTTGAAGAGGTCGTCTGAATTGGTTCGTTTTTACGACTTTTATGCATTTTTTATTTTGGGACAGTAATTATGCGCCACCCTGTAATATCGTTGCCTTTGCTCCG
>KN727253.1:9194-28609 GCA_000816745.1 Ancylostoma duodenale
TCATACCTATATTATAAACGGCGAGGTCATACCTATATTATAAACGGCGAGGCCCTATTTCGCGACTGTCTGTCTGTGGCCGGTGACTCATCACCCGAGGGAGACGAAGGAATGGCGATTTTTTACGTTCTGCAATAGAATTTTCGGTATTAAGGGTACAGATTCGCAGGAAAAGGACAGAGGAAGACCAAGGAGGGTTCCAAACTCCCACTTTACTATTTCTTTCGAAAAACACTTGGAAATGGCTAGGAAGGGCCGAGGACCTAGGAAATATGGCGTTATCTAGCTGCGATACATTTCCTCTGTTTTTTCCTTAGGATACCAGTAAAGACTAACAGAGGGAGGCCTGAAAAGGGTTTTTTGCCCATAACCTTCCTTCATAAACATAACAATAGCAAATCGAGCGATTACCTTATTTTCCATGAAGAAGAATGAGGAAAACTGAGTACTTAAGATGCAGAGCCATAAATAAGTACTGTACCGTCAACTAATAGAGTTATCTAAGAAAGAGAATTATCCGATCGAAACTAGCGAAAGAATTCCTACCCCCTACCCTTCCACAAAAGAAATTTAAAAATGTAGATTCGCAGAAAATCACTGTCATCCGCGAAGCGTGGCGAAGCTGTGCTTCGTGTAGTTCGAGTTTACCTAGCCCAGAGGTAATGTGGCCGCTCTGCCTCGGGGTTATTTTTTCAGAGTTCACCTAGCCCAGAGGTAACGTGGCACACGAGTCCGAGGCAAAGCGCCGCAAAGCGGCGCTCTGGCTCGGTAGTATTATAAACGGCGAGGCCCTATTTCGCAACTGTCTGTCTGTGGCCGGTGACTCATCACCTGAGGAAATCGAGGGAATGCCGATTTTTTCCGTTTTTGAATGGTTTTCTCGGTGCTAAAGGTGGGTATTCGCAGAGGAAGGCAGAGAAGGATTGAGGAGGGTTCTGCACACTTACCGGAACGATTATTTCGCAATTCATCGAGAACAAAAACTCGAGAGCAAAGAGATTGCATGCCCGTGGTTAAGAAGAATTAACCGCAAGCAAGCTTGGAGTCAAGGTGAACAAAATTGAATAACTAAAACTCAGGCAACTCTAATCCCTTGATTTCTTTACCAGTCAACTTCTGGAAGCATCTTTGCTCATGTAGCATTCCTCGTGCAGAATCTAAGTTAGCAAAGCAGGCGCAGGCCTTCTATTTCAAAAACGGCTCTCATGAGAACGCTTAGTGCTCATCCACTGATTACAAGGTCTCACCTCTATATTATTTCTTTCCATAAACATTTTCAAATGCCCAAGAAGGGCCGAGGACCTAGGAAATGTGGCGTTTCTAGCCGCAATACACTTTCTCTGCATCTTTTATTACTCAGGATATTGCACTCTCTGCTCTCACACACATTCCTGAGAAAAGCCACTACAACCAGTGAATTCGGCGTGCCCGAAAACCCTAAGCTACTTCATTTTACCTTGGAAAAGGGAAAAATGAAGTGTAGCTGTGTAAATTAACTGTTTGGTCCTATCTCCCAGTGCATCATAATTATACGGGCACCCTCAGTAAAAAAATAAATAAAAACTTGCGCTCATTCGAGAAGTCCTGTCTAAAATTTGAAATAAGTAGTGGCAAGTGCTCTTCAATTAGACTTACAATCTCATCAGGATCGCAGGTAAGGAGCAGGTAAGGCCAATTTACCATGAGGGCCTCCACAGCCGCAGGTGCGCCGTGCAAGTTCGTGGGGTTTGAAAGACACCACAACGCAAGATTCTGACTCTTACGGTCAGAAACAAGAGACTGGCAGGTCGAGAAAGCAGTCGTTGTAAGAACAGTGTCGGGGAGGACGAATGTCTTCGAACGCCGTGGTATCCATTAACGGGGTTCGAGCCTATTACCTCTAAAAAGATGGCATAGACGACGATTACGTTTTCGGCACATGACGTGTCCTGCCCATCTGTGTTTTGTGGATGCCATGTATTCTGACGGATCCCTAATCTATGACTCTTTCCTCAAATCGTTGTACTGAGGCCTTGTTTCCACTGCTTCCATCTATTAGTTCCTAGAAGACATCTTTCCAATGCTCTGTGTGTTGTTCTCATAGTAGTGAAGACGCTCTCGTTGTCAGTCTATGTTTCAGTAACGTAGCACAGAACCGGGAGTACCGTGGAGTCGAATAGGTGAGCCCATCGATTTGCGTCTTTGATCTGATTCGTGATCTCTCGGATTTTGTCCATGGGAGCCCGTGATGCTTTTCTTCGTCGTCCAATTTCGCCTGTCAGGTCATTCATCATATTTATCTCTCGTCCCAAGTAAACGTAGCTGTCAACTTTCTGTAAGGGAATCCCATCGAGCTGTACTGTCCCACTGTCGCACCATTGGTTGGTCATCATCTGCGTCTTCTTTATGTTGATTTCCAGCCCGATATTCTTGCCCACTTCATTCAGCTTGTTCACCAACTGGTCCATCTCTGCCGTGTTGTTGCTGATGAGGACGACGTCGTCTGCGAACCTCAGATTCGTCAGCCTCTTTTCGTCAATCATGAGACCTTTGTCCTCCCGGTTTAGTCGAGACATGGCGTATTGGAGTGCAGACGCGAACAACCTTGGAGAGATTGTATCGCCTTGTCGTACGCCTTTTTCTATCGATACACGCAGCTTTCTGTCGAAAAGCTGGATAGTCGTCAAGGTTCCTACGTTGCACTGCTCTAGAATGTTCACATAGTAGAGTCCACGCCAGCCTGTAGGAGCGCGTTGAGGACAGCATTCGTTTCAACGGAGCCGGAGGCCTTTTTATAGTCAACGAATGTAAAGACCAAAGGCATTGTGTACCTTCTACAGCGTTCGATCACCTGGACAACGGTATGGGTGTGATCCATACAACAGAAGCCTTTTTTGAAGCCAGCTTGTTCTATCGGTAGATATGTGTCAAGTGTGGCCTCCAGACGATTCAGTACGATCTTCGTGAACAGTTTGTGTGGGATGGACAACAACGATTGGACGATGGTTTCCTATATCCTCTTTGTCGCTTTTCTTGAAGATCAGAATTGTTTTCGAGCACTTCCATTGATTCGGTACGACTCCAGCTTCGAGGTGGAAGTTAAAGTGGTCCGCTAGTAACGTGTGCATTGTGTATCCTAGTAGGTGGATAAAGACTTACTAAGAGTCGGAGGATACACAATGTACAAAAATGGAGAATCCCACTGAGGACTGTGAGGAGCTAGTGAAAGGACTTACATCATGTTCTAAGGCAGCTATGGAGAGCCACAGGTCGGAAGATGAGAGGCTAAACCCGAAAGCAAAACAAGTTCCACGTCGTCGAGGAGAAATAAAGAGAGACCCAACAGCCACACATCTAGAAAAGATTACCATCAACAAAACGTGTCGCGTAGTCGTGAAGGAGTCCCTCAGAGGACATCGCAGAAATAAACTACTCTCTGCTGTCACAGAAAAGCTAAGCCTGAATGTCGAAGAGAACTCACGGATTACTCCACAATAACCAGTTGTCTGAAGGACAAAGACGGAGTACCAAAAACAGCGGGAGTAGGCATAGAACGCATTGTAGCGGACTTCTACACAAAACTGTATCGCTCAACAACAATGGTCCCGAGGTGTTCATTTCCCACGAAGGACAGGCCGCCACCATCCTAATCTCTGAGATTAGAAACGCAATTCAGTTCTTGAGGAAGGGAACTGCCACAGGACCAGATGGCGTTACAGAAGACCTATACAGGGTGCATCATAAGTTCTTGCACACCAAGCTTAGTGCCACCACAGCAGCGGAATTGAACGTAATGGCATGACCTCCATGGCCACAGTCAAATGGGAGGTGCACCCGTCGCGGCACGGGGCAACGGTGTCGTCCTAGAAATGGAGCCACTCTTCAGGATAGAGGTGTTATATTTTCATTGGAAAAATGGAATAGATATAAAAAGTATTGAAGAATTCTGAGGTGAGAACGGAACCCGTTTTCTCTCTTCCTTCAAGAATTTCATCATGTATTGAAAAGATGCCAGGTTAGAGCAATTTTTCTTAGATTTTTGAGGTTCTCAACATCAACGTCACGCTCAGTCTTATTTGATTCCACCTCGAGTGCAAATAAAAATGTAGATCGGTTTAGTAAACCGTTCGCTTAACCCATATCCTCCCACGCAATTTCATCGCTCTTCTGAAAAGTCCTCAATTCCCTAAGCGGTGACCTCCTCCCATATCGGGCAAGTATTAGGTTGGTAGGTTGGTGCATAATTAATGCGGCTTTTTTGCAACGTTTTTTCTCGATGAAAATTGAAGCTTTTCCAATGGATTTTTCATTAAAACAATCCTCTCTTTCCACTTATTTAAGGTGCTATCAAAAGCCCAGCCACATCCGCTATAATATGCTCTATCGCTTTGAGAAAAGAGATGGAATGCAGCGCAGTCATTCCGCGATCTCAGGAAGCCTTTCAATGATGGACCAATCAGCAATGCTAAGTTGAAAGATCGTCCATATTCATAAGGCACGAGCTTCACAGATGAAGAAAGAAGGGGTTGGCTATCAAATTCCAAGCACCAGGAATTTTGAGCGGCCTGGAAGAGGGCGAAAGCTTGACAACGGGTATGCTGTCCGAACTGTTCGGCATGGACGATTCGACTATGGTTCTTCCTCTCAGAGGGCTCAGAAAAGCATGGAGATTGACAAAATGGGTCCGCCGAACTCTCAGACAGGAAAAATGTTCGAGTTTCCACAGATTCTTCGTAGCAAACGAGCAGGCTCCATTCCTGAGGAATCTGGTCAATCCAATCCCCTTCCCTTTCACGGCTGCCAAAAGTTCCTGGTCGTCGAAATTTGGTCGTGGAGCTCATTCTCAGTTCATCTGTAGGATTGTAGCTACCTATATGGACTACTAGAAAATTTATCGGCTTGGCTCCGCCGATTTTTCTCCAGCCAAAATTCCGTTGCGATCGCGGAATGACTGTTCTTCCGTTGCGATCGCGGAATGACTGTTCTGCATCCCTACCTTTCCCGAAGTGGTAGCGCATGAGATGGTGAATATGGATATGGTTTTCGATAGCAGCGTTACTGAATGAAAGAATGGGAATATTCACATGAAAAAACCGCTCAAGAAGCGTTAATTTTTAGCGAGAAATGAGCCGCGAAAAAAGCCGCATTAATTGTGCACCAACCTAATAATACCCCCTGGTTGGCCGTACGCGCCGTGAACGATTGGATGTAACTGACAAGGGAGGGGTACCAGATGTCTGCGGCGCTTCAAAATGGAGTGTGCCCCACAATGTGAAGTTGACCATGCACATCTCGATTATGTTCTCCATTAGTGCTCAATACTACTGCGAAAAAAGTTATAACCTGTGCAGTGCGTTTGGGAGTACAGTTTCTGCATCCACCTCCCGTAACCCCACAAAATAGGCGTTGTTGTACGAAATGGATACAAAATTCGCGATCAGCAGCTCAAATAAACCGGAATGCAAAATTTCAGCGGAAAAAGCAAAACGTAGTTAAGGCATCTCGCAGAATCCATCCAACTTTTGCACAGAGGCGTAATTCCAGGCACTGATCACGATTATCAGCATCATTTTGCATGCCACTACCAGTGTGCTGTTGAAATTCAACAATTTTATTCGGTTTTCCCCAATAATTGCTGTTAATTCTACCGCAAACCTATAAAAATGAACTGGCGGCACCAAATGGAAATCATACTCGTGCTCACCACTTCAAATAACCCTATTATGGAAAACTTCAATGAAGAAGAATCCCTTGAATATTTGGGCTCACGTGGGTCCATCAGCAGTTCCACTGTTAACAAAGTCGGGATAGTGAGAATCATTTAAAATGCTTCCAAGCTTTCAGAATATCATGACTTATAATAACGGGCTCACTTTGTGTGTGTGTGTGTGTCTGAAACGAAATTCGGGGTGTGTGGCCTAGCGTGGTGAAACGCGCGCAGACGGGTCCAACGAGGTAATAGGGGTGAGCTGGCGCCCAAAATTGGGGGAACGTGTGGAGACGGGTCCAACGAGATGATAGGGGTGCGCCGGCGCCCACAATTGGGAGAACATGTGGAGACGGGTACAACGAGGTAATAGGGGTGCGCCGGCGCCCAAAAGTGGGGGAACGCATGGAGACGAGCCCAACGAGATGATAGGGTGCGCCGGCGCACCCTATCATCTCGTTGGGCTCGTCTCCATGCGTGATGGCGAGCGGGGAGGCGCTAGAGTAAGGGTTCATTGTTGTGATAGAGTGCACCTACGCGCATAAGCGGTGAAATGTCACAAGTTGGGTCTACTGATGTGGGAAGAGTGCGACGATGAGTGTCGCTTAGGTTTAGCATGCTACATGCATGAATTTGCTCAATCGTTTGTGACCCCACTCCATGCAGTCCTACTCATTCCATTCGTCTCTGAAGCAACCACGCCATAGGTCTTATATACTCAGGCACTATTTATATACTCAGGCAGAATGATCAAAAGTTGACAATAGATGAACCATTTCATGGGGACATGAGCACTTAGTCGGTCAATACTTCTGACTATGGCTATTACAACCAAATGAGAGGCAGCGCCTCACGTAGTTATAAGGGAGCGGTCATGGCGGATCCACAGACATATGAAGGATGCGTTACAGCTAAGTGTGGGCAAGTTGTCTATGGTGGCTCGGCGAGCATCTGTAGGTCTACAGCTAATCGCGTTTGTATATGAAGGAAATATGCGAGCGAAGCGAGCACTGAAAGAAGTCTGGAAGTCCGGCGTGGGCCGGAAGGCCAAACTGGTTCAATTATAAATAGAAACACTTATAAAACTGCATAGAATAGATTTTAAGAGGAAAACAGTGAGAACTTCCAGCCCTAAGAGGGATTGAAACTGGGAGGGTATGCATTAGAATCAAGACACCACTGCACTACATGTCACCTTGATCTTCGAGAGTTACCTTGATCTATGAGTACCTCCTTATCAGATGCGTTTGCGAAAACGGACATAACTCCTTATCGAGATGAGAATGAATTGAGATCAAAACAGTTTTGAAATCAGTGCTTCGAGGTGTACGAAGAAGTGTACACCACGAAGCCCTAGGCTTTCAATGAAGTATCGCTCCCTTGCAAATGGTAGTAGTAACAAATAATCAGGGTGCCCCTAGTGATGCATTTTTCGCTGATATTTTGCATACATGATTATTCGGACAGCTGATCACGAATTCTGCTCCCATTTTTCATGGCAACGCCTCCCATATAGAGTTATTTTACTTCTTATTAATTGACACTTCATGTGTGTGTGCGTGTGTGCAAGAGAACCAGCCATCAAAAACGGAAAATACTTACACCATCGTGTTCAGCGCGTTGAGTTATGTACGAGAATGTGGTAAATTTTGATTTTTATCTTGATTTTGATCTTGATTTTTGTTTCGGGCCATTTCTGTAATGTTCAAACACCAGTCTGGCCGTCCGGCTGACGCCGGACTTCCAGACTTGTATTGATGCCCGCTTCGCTCGCATTCTTCACAGCCGCACGGGATATGAATAAAACATGGCAGTTGTGGAAATTGAAGTGATAAGGGTCTACCGGTGTATATAAGCAAAATGAAGAGGGTGGCCGATTCAGACACGAATGGAATTGGAGACAGGAATGTGGAGGAGAATAACTTACATCCAGGCTGTTAGATGAAAATGTAGGAGGGAAGGTCGAAGCGGATATCGCCACATCCCTAATCCAGAAACGGACCCGTACCGCGGAGTTTCTCCACTTCTGAATGAACGTGCACCATTACCTCGGAATTGGACCCGTCTCCCCTCCCCCTCTTTGGGCACCGGCGCACCCTCATCACACCGGTGGACCCATCTCTCCCTACTTTGAGTGCGGCCGCACCCTTATCACACAGTGGGACGCGTCTCCAGGCGCTTCCCCAATTTTGGACGCCGGCGCACCCTTATCACACGGTGGGACCCGTCTCCAGGCGTTTCCCCAATTTTGAAGGCCGGCATACCCTTATCAGACGGTGGGACCCGTCTCCAGGAGTTTTTTGAAGGCCGGCATATCCTTATCACAGGGTGGGACCCGTCTCCCGGCGTTTCCCCAGTTTTGAACGCCGGCATACCCTTATCACACCAGTGGGCCCATCTCTAGACGTTTCACCACTTTGGGGCGCCGCGCACTCTTCTATTTCGACGGACCCGTTGCACATGCCGGACCTTCTGCTCGACTACCTCTCTACCCCATTTCACCACACCACGCCCGTTCTTAGCCTTTTATAGGATCTCACAATCACCATCACTGACCAATCATAGCGCGTGTGCACACGCACGCACAAAGTCACAAATTTTCTGCAATATATAGAGTATTGATGTTAATGGCCGACAGTTGTTTTCATCACGGTCGAAATAAATGAGATAGCCCTGTGATTACATAACTATATGAAAAGAAAGAGACGGGTGGGATGCCTTTATAACGAATAGAAGTAACCACGCGGACGAAGAATGGCGCGGATCAGGGTCGCGGCAGCACAAATGTAGGGAAGATTGTAAGAAACGGGTCCACAGTGTATGTTAGAGGTACGGCGGCGCCCGGTTGTGGGAGAGTTACCGGTGAACGGATCAACAGCTGTGAGATTCATGCTCCGGCGCCCATAAGTGGTAAAACGCCTGGAGTAGGGTCCAACGATGTAATAATCGTGAGCTGGCGCCCAAAAGTGGGGAAACATCTGGAGACGGCTCCACCCGTGTGATAACGTGCGTCAGCGCTCGGGTCCCACACCAGTTTGCACTGATTCGGTCACTTTCTACTATTTACATTCACCACAGCAAACCGAAATGCGTTACCACACACATACATATTGTTGGGAAGGGGTTGTCCATAATGGGTCAGTGGTACAAAGAGTCATGCACTGTGGTAAAAAACACTTTTTTGTGGATGGTGTCCGTTCATCTAAATGCATTAATCTTATCTGTGGACAATGAAGATATGCGAGCGAAGCGAGCATTAAGTAAGGAAGTCTGGAAGTTTGGCCTCAGCCGGACGGCCAGACTGGTGGTAGGTTAATGGAGAAATTGCGCACATATGCACAGACAAGGCCATAAATTTTCCACAATAGCATTGAGCGCGACACGAAAACATATTCAAGATTATCATAGACAACTTCACATAAGGAGGTATATCTCATTCTGAACTGCCACATACACCTGGTATCCTTCCCTTGTGTGTCAGTGTGAATGTTATCTTTAAATGATTTATGTTGAAGTGGCTGTTGTGGTAATTTAGATGATAAGGGTACAGCGGTGTATGTAAACGAAAAGATTGGAATAATTCATCCAGACATAAATGGGATGGGCAGAGAACGCGGACGAGGAAGGAAACAATGTGCACATTGGTGATGTAGGTGGTGTAGGTTGGAGGTAAAACCAAAACGTGTGCAGGGCACGCCTCATGCAGAGATGGATTCGCCTTTCCCCAATTCTCCTTTTCTTCTCCTACTTCTAAGCGCCGAAGCACCCTTATCACACCGTTGGATCCGTCTCGAAGTGTTCCAAACTTTTGGATGCCGGCATACCCTTATCACGCGGTTGGACCCCTCTCTAGGCGTTCACCCCCCCCCTTTTTTTTACTCCCGCGCACCCTCATCCACATCGCTGGAGGCGTCTCGAGCCGTTTCTCCACATTTGGGCGCGGGCGCATCCTCATCACGCATTGGGCCCTCTCAAGGCGTTTCCCCACATTTGGACCCCGGCGCATCCCTATCATAGCGTTGGGTCCTCCTCACGACGTTCGTCCACTTTGTGTGGCCGGCGCACCTCCTAAACCGCGGCAGAACTGTCACTCTCTACTTCCCATCCGTCAGGGCTTGTCTTCATTTTTTGAACCTCACCATACCCGTCTCCATCATCATGTTGACCTCGCAATCAGCACCACTGACCGCTTGTTAGAGCTGTAGAGCCTCGATACTACGTGAGAGGCATTTTCTCCGTTGTATGTCTGTACTCTCCATGGTGAGTGAGCCTGCCACGCATTACCAGCGGAATGTACGACGCAGTGTTGTAGGACCCCACTGGGCCCGGTTTAGTCTTGTCTATTCACTAGTCTCTGCTCGACTGTGCGTGTGCTACGCTGGGAATAAACTATTCGAAGCTCGTGGATCGCAAATACAACACCAATCAAGGAATTTCGTTTCACACACACCCACCCACACACATGACAGAGTAGTAAGCCATTTATAATAAGTCATGATATATTACAGACATGTGCATGGTATATTACAGGCGTGTGCACCACTGACTGATATGGCGCGTCGTATTCTACGGGGAGGCGGGTCTCATCTGGTGATAAGGGTGCGCCAGCGTCCAGAAGTGGGGAAGCGCTTAGAGTAGGGTCCAACGGTGTGATAAGGATGCACCCACGCCCAAAACGCGGCTACGCATGGAGGCAGGTCCCACCGCGTTATAAGGGTGCACTGGCGTCCAAAAGTGCGGCAACGCCTGGAGACGGGTCCCACCGTTTGATAGGGGTGCGCCGGCACTCAGAGGGGGATGTCGTGTAGCGGTCCGACCGATACACAAGGAAAGTTGCGTCGGGCCTCATAGTGAGAAAGTGCTGCGAGTTAAGCCCATCTCAGTTCGATCGGTTTGCTGGCGCCTAATGGTAAACGTCAGTAATGATTAGATTACCTTCAACGTGACCTTTCCATCATCTCATTTGTGTCTTGATACACACCGCACCCTCCTCTTTTATATGTTCAAACTGACTCTTATCGCCTTTGATCGATCACAACAAACAAATGAAGGTAAACCATTTGCTGTGGTCATGCCATCTTGAGCATAGGTGCGATCGTGGTGAGACAGGGGTCAGAAAAGTGAAGGTTGTCTGGGTTAAAAAAGTGATGGTTCCACTACTGTTTTGTCTCTGAGCTTCATGAGCTATTGCTGATGTAGTTGTTCAGTTGAAAACTCCTCAATACCTTTATTTGTAAGCTTTCAACATTTAATGCCTTCTTCAGACCTAAATATTAACAATTTATTGCTATCTCATCACAAGCTTACAAATAGGAACAGTTGAACAATACCTAGAGGCAGGAAGTTAATAAGTCTTTCTGACTTCGTTCGCTCTCAGGCAATTGATTTGCTCTCAGGCAATTGCTGACCTACACATCGATTACTTAGGTTGACGTTCGACATAATTCAACATGTAATAAGAGAAGAACATCGCTCCTAAGATGTTGGTGAAAGAATGAAACTACTACATTACGACAAGAGATCGGAGAGGCATTTATACTCACAGTTATGTGGTCAACCTCCACAAGCATATATGGAAACAAATGCCTCCAGTGTGACTGTCAGTACTGTGCTTACGAGCAAATCCGTCAGCTGAGAGGTACGGTGTACCACATCACATGCGAAGGCTGCGGAGAGAAATACGTGAGAAAAAGAATGAGGCCCTTACGAATGCGACTGGACGAACACCGCAAGGCACTAACGAAACTTTCTTCCTACGCGTCAGAAAGCTTTTCAAGTCACCGCACTCTGAAACACACGTACGAGCGTGCCTCGAAGTTGAAAATCAGAGTCCTTCACCGTCATCTTGTGAATACTCTGGAAAGGAAAATTATAGAGGCACTGGAAATAAGGAGGCACAGTCCAGAAATAAACAACAGAAGAGTTGTGTGATGTGTTAGGATTGATCACAACACTATGAGTATAAATGCCTCTCCGATCTCTTGCCGTAACTTAGTAGTTTCATACTGTGAACACCTTACACTGGCGCTATACTCCTCGAGGAGTGTAGCACCATGCGTCGCCGTCGCCGGCGACTATGATGCCGATGCGTATCGATTGTGGGCGGATTGGCGACGGCGACGCAAAGTGCTATACTCCTCGAGGAGTATAGCGCCAGTGTTAGGAGCGAGGTTCGACTCCTGAGCTTCATGTTTCCTAATGCTGTTTCGTACATAGAATTTGATCCACAACTGCGCGTTCCATGTATTTCTTTCTTTCCCGAACAAAATGTGCGACTTTCTGCACCTTTTTGCAATCCTCGACTAAGCCGAGGGTTCACATCATGTGCATTATAGTCACTCGTTCCCAATAGAAACACATCCAGTGAACTCTGAAATTCTCCAAAAATTTCGGTTTATGTAAAGACCAGTTGGTTGCCGCCGCTACGCGGCGTCGCCCGGCTGGGCCCAGGGCTGTGTGTGTGAGCAGAGTCAAAATGATCACTTCCCTGCTAGGATTTGCTTCCCAAATGTTATCCTTGAAGTGCTATCTTTTTACCAAAAACTCTGAAATGACAATACGCTGCGTTCACTACTTTGCTTCTCCATAATTACTGTGGTGTGGCCCTTGGCAAGACTGATTGGTGTCCCACCTATGATGTAAAGCCCACATCAAAACATTTCACACTTTTTTTTCTTAAATTCAATTATCCAAAATCACCTTTGCAAGTAACCTTCAGCAATGATACCTCAACCCCACTTTGCCTCATTCATTTCGCATCCCCCTCTCATTCTCATCTCTCCTTAATCTCCTATTCCAGCTACACGTTTTCCCCAAAAATTCCGTTCCACATGCAAAAAAAAAATCGAAACAGTCAATAAGTTGACAAAATCGTGTTTGGCTTATCAAATAGCCCATAGGGCGGCACCTTCACACTTGCCCCTGAGCAAAGATGCGAAAAATCAATAAGATCAACGAATCGATACTTTTGAGCAAAATGGTTGTCATGTTCATGTCCAGCGTTTAGGAAAACCCTAACAGGTATGTCTTCCGCGCCCCCTGAGCAAAACGGTGAAAAAAATCAGTAAAATCAATATAATCGATATTTCCATGAAAAACGGTTGTCATGGCCTTGTTAAGCGTATTGGAAAACCGCAATGGATGAGTTTACATCGAACCTCATGTAGAGATCATCGAATTTCCCTGTCTTGAAAAACACCTGCCCACCCGCGCTGGGTACGGCGCGCCGTCACAACCAACTGTGCGCACGCTCGCACAGAGTCACAAGTTTTCTGAAATATATGTGGATTTTCCATGGTGATCTCTGCGTAGGTGCATTTGAATTTAGCAGTTTCAGAGTTTGCTACATTCCTCAGGAGGACAGGGGGTAGCCAAATTTTCGAAATTACTTTACAACACAAATAAAAATCTTGCACAAGTTTATTTTTAATTGTTTATTTTTATCACTATTCTTAATTGATACTTTGCTCCTGCGCCGACCAGGTTGTTAGGTGGAACTATTATTCTCAACGGCCTGACGTTTCGACCGGAACGTCCTCTTCAGAGACCTGAAAGTGGGAGATGCTATATTCATGTTCTGAACTGCCAAACGCTTTATCCCTCTCAGAAATTCACCGACATTGTCCTAGGCACATCTGGAAACCTTTTGGAAATAGCCACACAACGTACCAGGAAGTCCACCGATTTGGCGGGTTTTTCGGGTTTTTTTTTGAATTTAGCATACTGTTATTGGGAATGTGACCGTAAATTTCTCCTCACTCGTCCAGTTACACTCACAATCGGCGCGGGCGAAAAACCCGCTAAATCGGTGAACTTTCTGCTGCGTTGTGTGGCTGTTTCCAAGAAGTTTCCAGATGTGCCTAGGACAATGTCCGTGAATTTCTGTGAGGGATAAAGTGCTTGGCGATTCAGAACATGAATATAGCATCTGCCCCTTTCAGGCCACTAAAGAGAACGTTCCGGTCGAAACGTCAGGCCGTTGAAAATAAAAGTTCCACCTAACAACGTGGTCAGCGCAGAAGCAAAGTATCAGTCAGTACAACGATGTCCAGGGATGGCATTCATCATTGAAAATGGGGTTTACTACGGGGTATGCGACCCCTGGTAAAGTTCGGGGTACACATGGAAATGGCATTCATCACGCGTTTACCCCCAGAGGTACGCATACCCCCGTGAAGACGGCTAAGTGGCGGATTGAGTGCAGTCACGTAGAGTGACCAAGCACCGCCTCGACGCGACATGAGGCGTGAGCTATGTCAGCCCTTGTGCAACTGCACAAATTGCGCGCGTCTTTACGGAATCCTAAAATAATATTTTCTGACTTGATATTCTGCTATCTAAGTTGTATTTTGAACTATTGATATCCCGCTCAGGAGATCGCGATTGATTTCGGTAAGGGGCGGGCCCACCGCAGCGTCCCTCTAGGGGACGCGGATATTAGCAATCCAGGTTTTTCGCATCTTGTTGAGCGTTCGCTATCGCTGCACTGTATTTCGTAGTCACTATGGCTATCGAGGACGATGATCCCCAACGAATGGACGCGCCGCAACCCGTGCAGGAAGAAGTTGTGGCTCAAGGAGAGCCGGCACTACGGCTAGACACTTGTGATCTGCAACTAGTAATAATCGACGCAGTCAGGTCAGATCCGTTTTCCAACTCGCTACCTTGCTGGTCTTCCACCCGGTGTTCAAGCGAGAGGGTTTCGCAAGACAGTATGAGTTCAACTTTTCGATCATTCGCAAGCTAGTACCACTTCAAGAAGATCAAGGCATTGGTGTTATTGTCTCGGATGTTATTCAAGATCTCAGCAGCAGGAATGAAACTTTGAAGATTGCAGATTCACACCCGGAAGTTTTTCAATATTTAGAGAATAAGAATAAGTCTGACCTGTTGAAAATAACTGACCCCAGGTTGAGTGAGTTCTTAGAGACAATAAAAAAGGAGGACGACACATCTCGAAAAAGGAAGGCGCCCACAGCTCTCCAGGCCTTTTCAAAGAGGGAAGCAGCCTGGCCACCTGCTTCCCTCGGACTCAACAGCTCCTTCACTGGCTACCAGGGCGCGTACTTCGACGATCGTTTTCACCAAGAGTATGGCTACCAACAGGTGTGGCCCTCGGATCATCGCAGAGCGAGCAGATCGCAGTTCACAAAGAGAGACCCAATCGCCAATCAGGAGGTACACGGACTATCGCCCCTTCCAGATGAACCAACGCAAGTTTGACCGAAGGAAGAGCCAGTGCAAGGGATGTGGCAGAGAAGACCACTGGTGGAAACCTCATCACATTCGGTAGGAGCAGTTCTTCTTGACAATCACGGAACCCTACAGTCTAAAACGTTTAGAAAGCTTCCACAAGAACTTGTTCTCCAATCTAGTGCGGCAAGGGAACTATTTGCTATCAAATTTGGCGTAGAAACATTTGCCGATCATAAAAACCAAACTGTTTTGATTAACACTGATAATCAAGCAGCCCCAATTATCTTCAAAACAGGCAGTCTCAATCTAATGCTACATAAGATAGCAGAAAGCATCTGGCAGATTCAGAATAGTAGAGATCTTAGTGTGAAAGTCGAGTAGATACCAAGAGAACATAACATAGAGGCAGATGAGGCCAGTAGATTGATCGAAGTGGATGATGCTTTGATCTTTTGAATACGATTTTTTCGTTTTTGTTTTTTTTTTTGACGAGTGTATGCGGCTGCACCACATTTTTTGCTATTCTTTGTTTTTGGCAGTGTTGCAGTTAAAGGAACCATGGCAAGTGTTATTAATCGTCGTAGTTATCGATTTCTTGCGGTTTGTCCTACCCTTTGCGATCATGTGTTGTCACATAAGTTCCGTGTGTCTGAACCACTTGATGCGTCAGAGGGAAAGCTTCCGCAATTTTTACACTATTTGTATTTGCAATAATGCATGCAATTCTGCATTTCTTTGCAAAGAATGCGTACTTCCAAAAAATTATTAACTCTCAACTTGCGAGCAATTCTTTCTCAACACCTGTTAAAGAATTGCTTGCAAATAGGCTATGTTATCACGCTGGTGAGGTTTTGCGCCCATACAAATTTCTTGTGATGTTACTTACTACTTCAATGATTCCTCATGTAAACGCTAGTCTTACACTTTTGTTTGTTTACTTGCATGTGCTCCATACTTTCAGGTTTTGGTGCTTCTTTGTTCCGGAAGTGCAGAATTGATGGATGTACTTCTGAATGACCATAACATGTCCATTTGAACTTTGAGTATCTCACTGATAACATCTTTTTTCAGCGCCAAGGAGTAACGTATTCGTACTTAATTCTAATGTGATGAGAATCTTTTTAAATTGATGTTGTTTTACAAATTCCATAGCAATCATTGATATTGCCGACTTTCGTTGACGTTTTCTATTTCTGCACATTCAGCCTGTGCTTAATCTTAGGCGTCTTCCCTGTTTCTTTTTCGCAATATTGCAGTACACAGATTAGGAAAAAGACGGAGAATTCGTATATGTAGAGAATGCTGCGCAAAGTGGAACAAAACGAAAATAGTTTGGACAAGTTGCAGGAACATAAAACTCGCAAATACCGACACTTGCATGAAATCTGAAGAAGCCAGAACTTTCACCGAAAGCTATATGCTATGAAGCGAGAAACCAAAATTTTTTGGAAGCATAAAAATTAGTGCGAATGCAATAGGGAAACGCAGAAGTCCATAATCAACCACAAAATCCACCAGCAACTGGCTTTTGAAGGTCAAGAACGAGAGATCTTTGAACGATTCTGTTTTCCTTCCAAAAGCAATATCGCAGAGAAAGAAGTCAGAAAAATCACCTATTTTGAGCAGTACAAGGGGGCGGGGGTGCTGTAATTCTGCAAGAGAAAAGAAAAGGAAACTTGTACCACAGTGCGCCAACTCAGTTCAACAAAACAAAACGTCAACAAACATAAGCAACAGGAATAGTAGCTGGCAAAACTCTTGAAACACCATCAATTTTAAAATAACTCACCTCATAAGAAGTAGGAAATGTGTTGAAGTGTGTCACATCTGTCAAAGTCAGTAATACCAAAAATTCCAATCAAAGATTGTCCCTTTCTTAGCCCGCGAGGCGCAATCTTCCACCTCCAGTAAATTCCGTTGAACTGCAGTGCAAAGAGAACGTAGCCTGCTCCATTGACGTTCAATGGAGCGCAGAAGTATAAGTGGGTCATGTTATTGAGCGGGGTAATCTCGCATAGTAAAGTTTACCTGCCTCCTACAGAGTGCTATAGATTACCTCGTGCTTTACCCCGTGGCTTGGGGGTAAACTTTGTGATGAATGCCGAAAAAGAGGTGAACTTTGGGGGTAAACGCGTTTACTACGGGTAAACTCAATGATGAATGCCATCCCAGGTTCAAACAACAAAGAGCATAAAAATTATTTTCAATATAAATTTTATTCATATTATTATAATTAATACCAGTTTTATACTTAGAATAATTTGCATAATCTAGCTCATTCCACAAATCTGTTTCGTTCCACAAGGTTTCGGACATTCTCCGGATTGGAGCCGAACCCGATAGAGAGTGGGGCAGCATTTTACCTCGGCCCCAATAAGTAAAATGAGCGATGTTCGGGCTCCATATGGTGCCATTCGGGCTACCATGGGTGTTGTGGTATGATTTAATGATATGGCACCATACGACATGTGCCTAGTGCTGTAATTTGAAACGTACGGAGTTCCGTAACGCTTACCTCTTTCCATAATTTTAACTATAACAAGCAGATCATAGGTTCACATGTCAGAGATAAGATGACATTTGTTCATGAAATCCAGTTATGCCTAACATGTCAATGAGTGATCTTCTTAGGTTGGCATTATAGTCCACATAGAACATAGTACCATATGGCGCCATATGGTGACTGATCACAGTTGATAGTCAATGAAGTCAAAGTCGCCAACATGGGCTATGGGCGGCCGTCGTCCCCGATATTGGCGATTGCCGGTCGCCAAATTCGGCGGTCCGCGCTTCGTCCCACCCACAGTCGATAGGTACTGATGTCGCAGTCCCCAGTGGCGGCGACGCAGGGTGCTACAGTCCTTGAGAACCACAGTGGCATGGCAGTGTTAGAGGTGACGACGTAGAAGGACGTTGCAGAAATCTGTACGGCTCAACATAAAGCACCATATTTGTGCTATTTCTAAGTCGTCATCCTAAGGATGTGATGGGGCCATTCTTTGCAATCAAGCTATGGTAGTAAAAACCGTCATCTGTCTGTATATATAAAAATGAGCAGGCGTAGGCTGGAATCTGTTTCAACTGCATCTGACATCAGAAAGTGCCTGAGAGTAATTTCCACCAATTTGAGCTACTGTCTCACAGGTTTTAACGAGAAAATGCGGAAAAAACGAGGTGTCGGGCGAGTGTTGCCTTCTTGAATTGCCACCCAGCGGAGCCAGAGGAACAGCCTGTGACCAGGGTCAACAGTATTTCTGAAGAAGGACATAGAGGATCCTTGTCAGCAAATTTGGATTGTGCTGCCGTTAGCAGTGAGTGGCTGAAAACCCGAAATAGCCAGTCTTGGATGCGAGACGCATATTGATGCGGATTTCCTGAGAAACCCCATAAAGAGCAGGAGTGGCAGACTGTGTGGTTCATGGAAGCTCACAAAAATATTTAAGTTCTGTAGTTTCGATCACGCAGCTAATAAAGATGTAAGATCCTGAAGGTGTGTCACTACTGTGAGGTGGACAAAAACAGAAAAATAACGTTTTGAAAAACCGGGGCTGCTGCCGTGAGCCCGAAACTAGGGTACCAGGGTCTTTTAGGCGCTGATTACAGTGGTACTAAAGAAAAAATTCCGCGACCTGCAGGAAAGCCGGGAATGGAAATGTTGGGGGGTGTCCTATAATTATGAAACGCACTGTTTTTGTATGGCAATATCGATTTATCGATTTTATTGATTTTTCGCTATTTTTGCCAACGGATCGGGGAAGACGTGTCTTCTGGGGATTTTCGAAACGCTGAACGTGAATATGGCAAGCATTTCAGAAGAATTTACCAGCCAAACAATTTCATCTTATTTTTGAAGGGATGGGATGGCATGAAGAAGTGTCATTTAAGTAGATCACCAAATGATGAGTATCTGGGTAGGATTCTCTTGGCTCAACATGTGTTGGCATCAGCTTCAAATAGCCGGGAAGAATAGAGGGCTCGAGCAAAGCCGGGTACAGCGTCTAGTTTTTGTATATTTTTGAACACCAGTGACCAATTTTATGACGTTCTCCTACTTAAACATCACCAGTACGTGTTCTACAATTTGCTCCACTAACGACTGTCCATGCGATGAAGATCATGACAACTTGGAGCCCACATCACTCCTACCATTATGCAATGAGATCAAGATTTGTTGTCACCAGTTACCCTTTTCGTCAGGTTGGTAGCCGCTGAAGAAAAAGATTTGTAAATTCTGTGGCATTTGATCCTCCTCTACTCGCGCCTTATTTTTCTTACAGAAAAACCCCTAATTGGAAGTTTCACGATTGCTTTTCCTTTTCTGCTTCTGTTGCGCTTGGATTTTCCTCATAAAAGTCGCCTCCAAATAGCGACCACCTTAATCACATGGACTGTCTTCTCTGGAGCATTTCGTAGGGGAGGGTCATGCCCATCTCTCCACAGCTCTATTATTTCGCTGGGAGCCGCCTAAATCAACACCAGGAACGAACTTGATGATCAGTACCTGCGCGCACCGTCTTCGTCATAGCATCTGAGG
>KN727254.1:6398-22839 GCA_000816745.1 Ancylostoma duodenale
TGGCCCAAAAGTAACGTGGCACACGGGTCCGAGAGAAAGCGCCGCGAAGCGGCGCTTTCGCTCGGTAAACACATATATTTCAATACTGGTATTTCAAGTTGATACATCTAGTTAACAACCCTAGATGAGACCTTTCATCCTCTTCTGAATAGCCTTTACTTCACAAAACTTTTAAAAATTGTAGTTATTTTAGTGAAGGCTCCAGCTTTTTTTAATCAACCCTCTCCCCGCATCCCAACGTGCTCAGTCTGCCCGCTACTGGTACATACTTGTCCTGCCTGAGACTGCAGGCATCAAATATATTATCTAAGGAAAAGTACAATCTTCAGAAGCTGCAATTTCTCTTTGGGGACCAGTTCTCGCATATCAGAAAAATTCAAAGAAATGCAAATGAGTCAATCAGACCTTTCGGATAGTGTTGATGTTGTTATTATCCTCAATCACATCACCACACATCATCTCTCCGTCTGCGATAACAGCTGGCTCGCTGGTCGGCATGTGAGGCTTGAAAAACAGCACTTTTTTCGGAATATTCTTCCTTCACGAACTTGCTGTTGTTACTCACCATAGTGATGCTGTTTTCAGCCGAATCTCCAAATGAATCGCTGAGGCTTTGGGAGGAGCGTTTAAGATTCGACCTGAACGTGAAACATAAGACTCGGTGCAGCTTTGCTCGACAAAACACATGGATTACTCGCCTCTTTCTTCTCGTTCTCGACACAGGCGGCGATTGTCTCAGCTGATCGGACGGGGCATGGCCGGCATGTTCGAGGCAGAATCGCACGTACACCGAACTGCAACACAATACTTTAATGTCATTGTTCACTGACACCGACCGACCGCACAAACAACGCACCCATCGACTCTTTCCATAACATGCACGAAAGCCGTACAAGAGACGATACTCCCCTCAGCTTCGCTGAATCGCGCTGAATCTGACAGACGTCGTCGTTTCAGCATCGGTGATACACGACGTCGACAGAGCAGATAATACTCCTTGAAAAGGAAAAAATGTTCCTGGGTTTTATTAAAGGTTTATGCTGAGCTAGGAATGAGAGTAGTAACCTTGTCCTCACTGGATGGACCTTCTTCTGAGCCCACGTAACCACCTTCTGTGCGGGAATCTTCGACTTCGGATAGCCAGGCCTAGAAGTCCGAGGTATCCTTGGGAAACGATGAGCATTCAATTTGATTCCATTCATTTTGCTTTGATGGAAAACGAAGAAGAGGTTATACAGCAGTGAGTCCAAAGTTACAGCTTACAGTAAATTTCCGACCTACAGGGAACGCTAATCACGGTTGCACGTCCCGCGGACTGGAATAATCTGCATCCCAAAATTCTGTGTGCAGATACTAGAAGATTTTTTCCCTTATTTATACACTAATAACTAACTGAGATTCCGCCGTCCGGAGTCTCTTTATAGAATAAAAAATCAACAGTTCTTTTCCACTAAACACATATTTTCGGGCGATCATCATAGCTTAGGTTGAACAAAACGTTCCATTTACTACAGGGCTAATGAAATCGCCCGAAAACCGTCATGAAAGGCTTACCCAACATGTTGCTATCACAATTACGCAGATGTATGAAACAGCTGAGCGGTGAACGGAAACTTATTTATACCCATGCATCTCAAATGCACCATTCCCCAGTCGTTATGAACCCAGGATGAAAAAAAATCCTTAGAATTTCTGTGGTGTTAATATAGAGCTACCAAGGAAAATCAAAAGGACATTTCTGTTGAACTGTTGTCGAAATGATGCTAGAGTTATTGGAACTCCAAATCCAAGGATTCCAAGAATTCCGAGGAGTTTTATTAGACTAATTGTAGGAAACAGTGACCATCTACGGGGAAATTTGAGCTCAGGGATGAGAAAGTTCTTTTTCAAGACTGGATGTATGGTACGTACAGCAAAAACCTGCAAAAAATTGGGTATACAGTAAGCACGATATCTCATTACTTCTGTAACAATGATTGGATTTTTTCATAACTCTTATTTTTTAATGATTTTTAAGGTTTTTTACTGTGAAATTTGTAAGAGTACGTCGGTTTTGTTAGTCACTGCTATGTATTACTATGTGTATTTTTGACAATAACGGTGAAAATGAAAACTGGGCGTACGGTATGTACAGCATCTCAATATTTTTTCGTGATTACGGTTTAAAAAAAACAAAACGTGCGAGAATGCCAATCCTGTCATGAAAATGGCAATGACTCGCAATGTAATACTGGTAGTCAAAAACATCACCTGGAACAGCTTTAAAATGAAGAACTCCACGAGATACTGTATCTACCGTGTACCCGTGGCGCTATAGACCTTGATCAATGCAAATAGTCATCGTGTTATACCCTTCAAAAGTCCAAAAGACGGGTGTGTAGCGTTATATCTGGAAAGGGCGGTGTGGTCCAGCTCTACGATTGGTCAATTCATCCTCCTCGTCAATCATGGAGCTCGACCGCACCGCCCACTTTGGAATAACGCTCCATGACCCCAAAGTACGTTACCTGCAACTGCGTGCTATCGTCAAAAAGTTGTTCATGAATCGGTGCCGGACTGTTGTGGATCGTCGACACATGATCACACAGCTGTTCAGGAGTCTCCATGTCACCACAATGACAACACGGACAAACTATGGATATTGATGACATCTGCAAGCATGACGAATGATTTTCTAGGGCCCAAGGAGACTTGGGAAAAATTCACGGAAATTTCGAGAAAACACAAGCATCGCTGAGAGAGAAAACAATAGAATCCGGGAAAACAAGAGAATTGTTCATGGATTTGTAAGATCTCATGTGAACTTGAGGTTATGAATAGCCCGCGGATCATCGCGCCTCCTGCACGCAACAGCAAATGAGTGTGAAAAAGTCGACATGGCGACGGCGCACATGCACTTGAAACACTAGCCGTCGGCGCCGGTGGCGCCTGTTGTAATGTTCTTGGACGAGTTTTCCGGTCCATAGGGTAACAATGAACCGTGTTGCGAAAAGCTGTTGGAATTGCACTTTTAATAGCGCAGCTTTAGGCCTCCAGAGCTGTATAAACAATTACACAACAGAGCACAGAAGCGGAACTTCCTCATATTGAAGGAAAAAAAACGAAAGAAAGGAAAAAAGAAGGGAATGCATGGAAATTCCACAGTTGGAAAGATGTTCGCAGAAATTGAGAGGAACGATGTTTGATGTCTTTCTGGAATTGGGGAGGAGAAACATAGCAACGCACCAGCCAGTTCCACCAGTTTTCCCAAAAAGGAGATGATTTATGGTTCCCATCGAATTGGGTGTTTCGAAAGCAACTGCACTCTAGACGCCCTAGAATCCCCTGTCGAATTCAGCCCGAACTGCGCAAAAGCAGCCTTATTTCTGACATGCCAAATTTATGATGGAAAAAAGTGCAGAGTAAAACGGATTAGATGCGGAACGCGGTTGGAGCTGGATGTCTGCATTTTTTGGAGGATGTAGAACTATTATAGTTGAGAAAATCCAAGCGCTGTTGGGAAAAAATCCAGAAATGAGTCCAGATTTCCAAATTCAATGACTAGCACTGAGGTGAATGAATGTGGAAGTTTTCATGGATATTATTTCGCAAATTTGAAAGTCAGTGAAAATTGTGGAGATTACTATACTGCAGCGGGTCTTGTGAGGGCGCATGCATCAGTAAGATTACTCAGGGTAAACGTGTTAAAACTTCGTAAATTTACCAACCAGTGGCATTGTACTGGAAACACAGTAGGGTCATTTTTATTCGCTAACATAAGCAATAGATTTTTTTGAAAAAAAATGTGGTTCTACGTCCTTCGGCTTGTACAGGAGAGTAACAGACCAATAGTGCTACATTACGTCCGCCCTCATTGGGTGACATGTGTGACGGACCAGTAGAGGTGCTCAGAACGCTCGGTTCCATTGGGAGACACATACAAAGGATACATGCACCGGGAACCTCCTGGTTATCCTGGAAGGATATTAGACCTCCTCTCATTGGTCAACACATGCAAGTGACCAATAGCAAGCCCCATCAACTTGCCAAAATACAGGTCATGCGTCTATATCCATCAAATTTCTACTCAGTGTTAAATACAGACGGGGAGGGGGCGTGGTGGGGAGATACGGGATAGACCTTAACGGGTGTACTTTAACAGATGAGAAAAAAAATTCTAAATATTCATCCGATACCAGAAAATTAATTCCATTTTTGCTGAAAAAATAACAAATGAAAGAAAAAGAAAAATTGATTCCAAATCAGTGAAAAATGATTCTATAATAGATTTAGACCTCTATAAGGAACCCTACGTCCAGAATAATGGATTTGCACAGAAACAAAATCAGAACTTGAACAGAAAAAAAATAGAGAGGTAATGTATTAATGTATAATCTTACTATAAATAAAAGATCAACTCATTTGGCTTGAAAATGGGGCTTATTTGGCGCATCGACCCCGAATGCATTGTCGATACCCAGCGCACCCGTTTTGAACTTTGAAAGAGCGGGAATTGGAAGCACAGAAAATGACTTTTAGCTAGCATATATTAGATATTAAACAATCCGTATGATTAATATTATATATTAAATTGTGGAATTCTACTATTAAGTTTCAATATTCAGTTCATTTCAGTATTCGAAAAAGAAAACTTAAAATTACATTCAAATAACCTGAATTTTTGATCAGCATTTTTTAAATTTTTATCTATTCCTCCCACACCATTCACATGGTGATCGACGTCAAGATTAACTAAATAAGAGCAACTTTCTGCAATTGCACACTTGTAAAATTCGACAGAGCAATAAGAACGGCTTCACGGTAGCCTAGAGGATACTGTAGTCCTGCAAGCACATTCGCGATGATGGATAAGGCGGTGTAGAAAAAAGCGAGTGAGGGGCGTGGATGCTACGTGCCAATCTCAAGGACACTTGGCGCAATTGCACCGACACTAGCCTTGCAAAGCCCCGAACGCGATGTGTCTAGCGACTTTTTTCCGTGTAATGCATAGCGAACGATCTCCTTTTGTGTGCAATTACACGAATTCTGGATTTTGCTGCAGATTATACGCCATTTCTTGAGAAAACGGAGGAAACAGCTCAAAACGAGCGGTGAAATTCTGAGCGAACAACAGGAAACAACGAAAAAGACGCGAAAGTGCAGAAATTCCTCGCTGGCGCTAAGTGACTAGATTCCGGCTCAACGTATGAGCATATTCCTCATGACATCAAGGGCCGTGCGGCACGACATCAATGAACCAATCCCTGCACAGAGGTCGTGCCACCACCTGGCCTGAGTAAACACCCTATCAAACGGTTGTGTTCGTTAACAAAAGACCTGTTTGCGAAGGGGTTTCTACCACTTGGCGAGCGGGGTTTTCCCGACTTCATCAGCGGCTGCCTGTGTATGTAGGAACAGCCCGCATTCCTGCAGTTCAGCGCGGACTTTTTCTTTCCACCACCAGAAAACGTCTGGTGGTCTTTGATGCGTTGCGCTTGCACAGGCTGCTAGCTGTGCACGAAAAAGACAGGATTTTCCTCGCACGAGCGCATGAAAATATCACGCTAAGTGAGGGCGCACAGAGATGCAGAGGAAAGATTCCAAACGACATTTTCGAGAGGACTTCATTGGGATATAAAGGGTATGGACTGTGCATCGACAGGCCTGCGACTGACGCAATGTGATCGAGCAGGAACTGTTGATGATGTTATATTGATAAAGGGCATTGCAGCCGCAAATTTAGCGCTGTTGTGATGATTTCGACAAATTTATTGCCAGCAAAAACCCCCAAAAAACTGCAAACGAGCTATGGATTTGGAAAAATGCACCACATATTATGGAAAATCTGCAGAAATCTGTATAGTCACAAGCTCGCACCAGTTTTCGCACAATTCCACAACCTCAGTAGGCCTTTAGCGCTACTTCAACGACTATGGGTTGTATCAAAACACTTCAGACAAGTAATGAGAAAATAAGGAAATGCGATAACTTGATTATGACGCATAGACGGCAACCCAAGCGTTCTAATAAAAGCGATGAAATGTCGCCTAAAAACCAGTTTATACTCGATGGGTGAGTCTGGAGACGTACACAGTTTCGTAGAGAATGGTAGATGTAGCCTGTATCCAAGCACTTCATGGAGACTACTTGGAAATTTAATGCTTCAAAAGCTTGCCAGAACCGTGGTTGCTCATGAATATTCATCTATATATTGGCGCTACGCGCAATCACATATCAGACGCACGCACACCGAACGCACGCACACAGTAATTTTCTCAGTGAAATTAGCAAAGTAAAAGAATATTCTGAAAGTTTCTGGAGCACAATGAGAATTCCCTACCCCATGCGATGACAGCTGCATGTTGCAAATAATCATAGTTGAAATTGAAAAAGTGGTGAACAGGTCGCGCTGCGTGTGCGAAGCGGCCGAAACCAATCAATACCCGTTCCGTTCGTGCTTTTGGGCCTTTTCAATGTTGAAAGAACAACAGGAATACTTGGAGAATCCATAAAGATGGAATTTCTCAGCAATTAAGTGGTATGTACTGATAACGTAGTAGTAAACTAGGTATGGTGAGAGAGATCCATATAGAAGTGTCTTCTGGGAAAAATCGAATTTGAAACATTCTAAAGATGAAATATACCATTTAGTAATGAGGGAATGTATTCCTTTAGTTAAGAAAGCTTTCCGTTAATAAAAAAAGGAAAATGACGAGGAATAGTTTAAAAAACAATGTAAAATATGAAGTTTTCCGGAATGAATGTATATGCATTAGCCATAAAAATTGAGATACTGTCGCTAAGTAACAGCGTGACCTTAAGCAACAAAGGAACGATAGATGATGACTACGGCCTTTCGCAACAGGACATACTTCTTCATATGAAGCCTGGCATACCCTATCTGAAGCCCGTTCTGTCCCTCTGCTCAACATATGCTTTAAAAACAGCAATAAACGTTTTTTCTCCGCAGGTCACGGTAGGTGGAATGTGCATCAGCTACTGCACCGCTACCGTAACTTCACAAGAATGGTGTTACGGTACGAAATGTTTCGAATGTTGGACTTCGCATATCAAATACCCCTTTAGGCGAAATTTCAGCGTCAGAAGAAGTCAACTTGAGCAGATGGGTTGTTTGGTGAAGTGCGCCCCGTCATACTTAATTTCCTTCTAATCTGCAAATTTTGGGATTATGGTGGGCGAAAAGGTTTTCTTTAACTGTAAGTTAACATCAGAAGATCCCGAAAGAACCTCTGGAATAATGATGAGCAGGGTCCTAAACAAAATACCAGCCTGGATTCTGGTGTGCTCAACATGGCCTAGGCCAGCGTGATCTTACCCATCGCCAAATTTCTAGCTCCCTCCGACCCCACCTTTTTTTTTTAGATATGTATCTATATCATCTACCACTCCTTTACCATAGTAACCTACCACTTCTGCCGTACGGACAAGCTCCAGGAGTGGTTCAAAGCTATTCAAGACACTACCTATCCAGGGAAAAGAGGCGAAATAAGCTTATATCCTATATTTCATTCAAAGGCTGGAATCCAAAGTGTTTACACTTGACCAATGGAATTTCTCTGGCAAAACCTTTTGCAAGCATTGTCCTGGCCCACTAACGGGTGTGGAGCGTTATGCCTGGAAAGGGGGTGCGGCCAAACTCTACGATTGGTCAGTTCAACCAATGGGCTAATCACGGGGCCCGCTAGCACCGCCCACTCCAGGTATGGCGCTCCACCTTTAATCCTCCCGCACCATCACCTAGTTTACTGTAAACAATTAATTGACTCTTGACTAAGTCCAGCAATATTTTTAGATCAAGTATGTTCCAGCTTTTTTTAACGGAACAAGTGCGGGAGGTGAAATTTAGCCACGTTGGACGGCCCGGAATCCAACCATATCATTTATCCGGCGAAATATATCTGGTGTGATGAACTTGACAAATCCGCCTGAGTTTAAATAAGACTTTCAGACTTTCAGAACTTCCCCAGTTCTGCTCAAATTCCAACACCTGGGAGGGGATAATGTTTACACGAGATTTTCTTGGCAAAGTAAATCCCGGAAGTGGATTCTGGCTCGTTCAAAATGGCCTCTGAAATCTAGTTTTGCACTAAATCATGTTTGAACTATACTCTTGCTTTTGGAAAATACATTTAAAACCAGAAGAATTCTGCTTTCCATCGAAACTAGCAAAAAATCACGTCACAGGCTTAATCAGCTTAATACTTACTTCAATAAGTACTGCCATACTCCCTGAAGGACTAGTTCTCTGCAAACACATTGGATGGATCTTAATCTGTAAAAAAAGTGCCAAATTCTGCTGCCAGAAACGCCAGCGAGAGAGTCCAGTGCCAGGCAAAGCAAGTGAAGAAAGTCGTGTATGTAACACACAAGCAAGGCAGGCGGATATGAAGACGAGCAAGAATCATGCACTGCGTGTTTGTCGGAACTGAAGCGGAGCTTGTTTTTCTCCTTGAGAAGAACCAGAAAGCCGTGAACACGAGATTATATTGCTGAGCCGAACAAAGTTCTCGTGAAAGCCGAGCGCATCTTACTGAAAACAGGGACGACAGAAGTAGCAACTGATGACAGAAGTCTCGACGACGACGACGACGCCGAAGCTGCCATAGGCGTGGTAATTACTTGCCCGTAGCCAGCCGTATATAGTCAACAATGGCGGAACAATAGCTCTGACGTGGTGTTTTGCAGGCGAACGCGGCGCGGGCCGGCAGCGGTAGCCGTCGCGCCTTCTCAGCTACTGGGTTGTTGCAAGCTCCGCCGCCGCCGCGACCGACGGCGGCGGCGGGGGCGACTGCGACGGCGACGGGGGACGAGCACTGAAAAACAATTCTGCAAGAGAAGCGCCACGATCGATGCACAACATGACGACGACCAGGGGCAGAACGATAGCAAGAAGAAGAACACGCGCACATGCTACAAAAAGGACGAGTTGCCGCGCGGACTGTTGCGCTGTTTACTTGATTACGAACGTTTACAGTACTGTGAAGTCGCTGAGGAAGTCTATCCAGCAGAACAAGTTAGGAGCGGAGGGCGGGCGCGTCCCTGTACAGCTCAATACCAGCTGGTTTACATGGTATTTGATCGCTAGCACGCGATTGATTCATATGTACGATGCGCCAAAGAACACTTGAAGCAAGCGAAAAACAGGTTGGCAGATTAAGTGGGACATAAGAAGTCTATTTTTTGCATACTCTATTTTCAGAGTCTCCCATAGTCTCAATCAGATATCCTGAAACTTGTCTTTCAAGTGATGTAAATTGAGGCATCGTTGGATAGAAGGATCAAGTTCGACCGCACGATCTAAGGTTTCAGCCCTGAATTACGACGGAATACCAAGGGTAAATTAGATCTTGAGTTTAGCATAATTCAATACAAGGAAACTCATAAGCGATAATACTAACCTCCGCTGCTCATTTCCCAAATTATGTGAGCTGGCGCATCGTTGGGTTAAAAGACCAAGTTCAGCAACATGGTCTGCGGATTTGGCTCGATTATTCCACTGAACATGGTGTTGGTTCATTCGTAGTCCAGTACAAAGAAACTCAAAAGTGACAATCCTCGGCTAAGCAGCTCACATCCTAAGTGGTGTAAGTTGGCGTGTCGTTGGATTGAAAGCTCATGCACAGCGGCAAGATCAAATGGTTAGGCCTGAATATCTTCACAAGTATGCGATCAGTTCTTGTGATAGCCCTTCAGTAATGATAACATAGCAGCATTCTGCGAGTGGCGGATTTTTAACAAGCGAACATAAAATCCAACGATGAGCCAATTTACACCACTCAGAAAAGCGCTTTCCCGTTCCATGTCATGTACGGGAATGCTCCAGCTATTCGAACAAGGTCTGTTGAGGTGAGTACCTCGTCATTTGGCCCTTCTCTCGAACCAGTAGCCATGGATTACTATCTTGCAAGGATTAAGAGCTCTTGCAAAACAAAGACCTAATGCCCTGAAATGAGTGCAACGCTCTTATCCATCCAGATGACACTTTTCCCCTTTTCCGTTTCCGCGTTTTTCCTCAATAAGTGTTCGAGTGTTCGATGAGGTCACTTGTAAACACTGTTCGCTGGCTGCAAAAGAAATCCGATCAGAAATCGTGGCATCCCGTTAGATAATGTTTTTCCGCGCGCGCGCATTGCGCTGATGCAACTGTGCAAAATGTGACAGTTGTCCGCAGTTAAACACGTTTGCATGATCGTCATGAGTTGGTCGCTTGCTGGCCAGATTCAACAGATAGAACGCAAAATCCTAGATTTCCTAGTAAAGGAGATACAGAAAAATCCAGGTATCAGGGCGCGTGCGCTTGCGCTCATCACCTGTTTCGACAGGTTAGAACGGGAGCGGGAGAACCGGACGAGAATGAGAACGGTGAGATGTAATGTGTGGATGCGCAGACAATCAGACTGCCACGTTGTTCGTGGTGTGACGCCTGCGACGGGGCCTCGATCACTGGAGCCCCCCAGGATGTTGAGTCTCACATTAGCAAAAGCGTGGGCGGTACAATTCGTGCGCGCAACAATGTTCTGCTGCAAACGATAGCATGTCATACTGATTTCATGCCCAGTTCACGACAAGTCAAATGGACAAACTGTCACGACTACTGCTCGAACTAGCCAATCGGCTGACATTGGCACCGCCCACTTTATCCGCATAATGCATTGCACCCGCACACTTCATTTTAATGGAAAGCAAGCACTCCGCAAGTGGGTACTGATTGCTGCAGCACACCCTTGCAAAGTCTTATTCCGCAATGGCATCGTCCGCAAGTGCAGACCTGCACTTTCCAAGTCTGCAATTGCGGATAAAGTCATAAAAAGCTGATTTCAACACAGGCAATACGGCAAATTAGAGCAGTGAACGGAACCAAGTGCAAGTTTCTTACCATAAGGGAAAAACATATTTCCACAGGACAGTCAGACTGTCAAAGTCTGTAATTGCGGATTATGTGAGCTTTCAAAGTCTGCAACTGCGGATTATGTGGAGTTCCGACGCTGCAACAGAAAATGAGACCGTATGCCCGAAGTATTGTACAAAGTTCTGCAAAAGAACGCGCAAAAAACATTGTCGAATGGCTCCCCTGCAATTTTGCAATTGCAGACCACCACAAAACACAGAGCGGCGACTGCAAAGATTAAATGTTTACCGAAGTTGTTATGCAACCAAAACGACGAACCTCTGCGATGCGTCCACAAAAACATGGGATGCCCCGAATATGCCATGAATCACGACGGAGAGAGAGAGATGGAGAGGAAGATTCCTACTTGCCGTTCCAAAGCGCGCATATCGGCAAACAAGTGGCTGGCCAGGCTCCGCCCACTTCCTCACATGCACTTCCGTATTTACGCGGAAGTTGACCATCAACAGAAAAACCCTCTGAAGGGTTTAACCAGCTGCAGATGCCTGGAGTTGAAAGATGTTGGTGCGTGCGCTCGTCACGCGTGCGACTGCATGACGAGGGATAGGCCACATCTGACGCAGCCTAAACGTAGGTTAGGCGCTCTCGGCTACGTGTTTGTGGCAATTTTAGCGGGATTCTTTCAGAGGGAGCATCAATCACGGCTGCACCCCCGTCGCTGGTCTGTCGTGTCGCACTACTTACGCGGCGCGGCAAAACTGTTGGGCGCTGTGGCCGTAGCGTATCGCCAGCCTGCCGCGCTGCGCAAGTGATGCGAAGCGGCAGGTGAGCAGAGAAGTGCAATCGTAATTGACGTTCCCAGTACCCCCTGTGCAGGCCACGTTCACTGCTCATAGTTTTTTTCTTTGTGACGAATGCATCCGACGCATGTCTAACGCATCTCGTATAAATAAGGCCTGATTCTGGACGTTCATGGGTGACATCTACGTACTGTGGTTATGCTCCGCCTGAAAATCAATATGTATCGTCGCCACTAATCTAGGGTGTTGTACTACACACTGAATACATAACGGAATCCTAACATAATCACGTGAACATAAAAAATACCAACATCTCTTCGTCTACGGACACTTACCACCCGCACGCGTCGCGTCAGGCCATTTTGCCTTCTTGAACCTAGGGAGAAACAACCTAACATGCTCCAAAAGTTGCCCTAACTCACTCTAGCATATTTTAGGCATATAAGGTCAAAACTGACCTGTCCTTCCTGGGAAAAGACCGAAAGCGGCTGCCTTCGATGTATACACTGTCTCACAGGGGCCTGACGCGCGCGGGTGATGAGTGTCCGATAATCAGCCTGCATGTGAAATTTCACGGTTCTTCCAGTAAAGAGCAGATAAAGATCCTTCCATATATGAGTATGGGAGGAGGGCGGGGGACAACAATTAGGAGGTCTACTTCTAGTAAAGCCGACGTGTATGGTGCTCGCACACACGGTTGAAGGCGCCACCTAAAAAGTCGTTATGCACCCTTGAACAAAATAAAACGGTAAACAATCCCGCTACTACGAGAAACAGCAACAAACACATCGTAAAATGACGAGTTTTCGCGATGGAGCGTGCGCTGACGTAATGAGGGTGCCGCAGGAATGCAAACTATCGCGTCAGCGCTGGCTCCCAGCATGAGAACTCGTCATTTATCCAGCGTGTGTCCTATGAAAATTAAATAGGCCATGACAGTCTTTAGTTCAAAAATAAAGCGAGTTCGAGACTTGGACGTCACAGCGAAAGGACCTACACACAGTTTCCATGTTTTTGTTGCGTTTTTTTTCGCGCGTTTTCGTTGTGAGACCAACGCTCACGCGATTTTACATTTACATTTATTTGCCGATCAATATTTTACAATATGCGGCACCTCAATAGATCAATCCATTCCTTTTTCGTCATCACTCTCGCTGTGCATTGCCAGTTACATGTTCCGAGTAGTGTTTGGAAATCATCTCGCCAACGTGTCTTCGGTCGGCCAACTGATCGTTTTGAAGGAGGACGCCATTCCATGAGCTCCTGAGACCATTTCACATCCGTTGATCTGGCAAGCTCCCAGCCATAAGCCCATTTCCTTTCAACTGCACTGGCTAACACGTCTTTGATCTTAGTAACTCCGCGCAACCAGGCATTCGTTTTCTTATCCAGAAGTCGTACTCCAACCATGCGGCGTTCAATCGTCTTTGTGCCGAAGCAAGTTTATTTTCTGCGGCTTTTGTCAGCACCCATGTTTCGGCTTCGTACAGCATTGCGGGTAAAACGCACTGGTTGAATAATTTGCGCTTCCACTTCATCTCTACCCTTTTAGAGCAGAGGAATTCCTCATAACGACGAAAGCAGTTCCATCCAGCTTGGATTCGCCGCAGAATTTCGTTTTCGTTGTGAGACTAACGCTCACGCGATTAGAGCGCTGAATCTCGTGCAGATGAGACGCATTAAGCCTCCAGTGACGCGAGTTGCCATATATTGTCGTTCCAAAAATAAAGATTGCAAACAAAAAATCCACCGATTCAATCGCCGCCGCGCTGGCAAAAGTAATTAGCGCTAGCTGATGATGGCACGACGACGTCACATTTCATTTTCTGGAGATGCGTCACCAAACGACAACGGGCAGATGGTGTTCTTATGACGGGCATATGAGGGTGCTAGGGAAGCGCGACGAACGCCTAAGCCTGCCGCTATACTTGACATGGAGTATAGCACCCGGAGTTGCGTTCATTGGGCGACATCCGTTTTGAACCCGTGGGTCGCCGAAATTTCGAAATTACTCCATAAGACAAATAAAAAATTTGTATTAGTATATTTCTGGTTATTTGTTTTATTGATGTTTTTAAAATATTGATTTTTTTATTATTTGATGTTAAATGCTTTGTATAAAAAAGGCGGACCTATGCCAAAGTGGGCGGAGCGTCTGATGCAGGCGAGATTGGGGCGCGTTGACCGCGTGATGGATCGAAACAATGCGATGCGGAGAGCTCCAGAGTTTTGCAGTTGAAATGAAGGATGGTGAGCAATAATCAAAGATCTGGGTATAAATAGACCGCCGCTTGTTCATTCAATGTTTGGGATCCATGCCACACTCCCACTCAAATCAAAGTTACGTAGCTGTTCAGCTGAGAAAACAATAAAAAAGTAACTCCACAAAGAACTCGCACCAGAACAAGCAGCTAATACAAAAGCGATCTCATTTTTCAAACAGTCACGAATAGGCCAAACAAACCATTTGCTCGTGAATAATCACGTGGCGAGAACTGGTCCCCATCCGCAGATACCGCTCCATTCCACTGATGCATATTTCCTCATCAGAACCCTCTGACTCTAGGGACATTGTTGAGCTAGGTAAAAACTCTTCTATACCAGATATACTAGATATATTAACACAGAAACAAGTAACGTAACTAGTTCTCGCTCACCTACGAATCAATATCACGTGCCAACCTCTTGGACTTTACCACGTGATGTGAATAATATATGCATAGCACATATTTTACTTCGTATTAGTAAGGCAAAAATGTTTCGAATTTGGGATTGCGTTTGCAGTTTCCGCGCTCCAGTGCCAACATCTGTCCCAACACAGATTCATGCGCAGAAGAATAGATTAGGAACCAGTTTCAGTATAATACCTCTGCTTCACTCTTCTCCTTACTGATATTTACTCGAACGACAGGCAATTATCTAAATAAAGCACATGGCGCTAGGCAGCAGTTAAGCCTGATTAGGGCGCAAATTTTGATTAGAGCGCTGAAAATAGAAAGTGCTAGAAAGGTGTTGACATGTTCGACGACTTCTAACAAGATAGCAAGTCCAAACGCGTGAACAAGTGTAATATATTAATGACTTCGTCATTTCCGTCTGTGATCGTCTGCACTCTCTCGGCGAGAGATACAAACTTTTCCTGCGCAGGGTACGACACCATTTCGATCGGAGCGCTTCTTCTGCTTCACAGCTCACATCACACCTTGCAGTGCCGCTAAACGATTAATCACACCTTCAATATGGTAGCGATCCGTTTCATTAACAAGTTTTTACATGTTTGGGAGAACTGCGAAGGACGTTGTGCAGTGTAAGTGCGAGGGAGTGTCTATACATGCGGCGTGTTGCTACAACAACACGCCATAACAAATCCTAACCAGATAAGACCCACTGAACGGGTGAATAGGTCCGCAAGCGCGGTCGCCTGCGCCAGGAACGACGTTCCTCAAGCCAAAGGAGAATGGCGAATAAGTTAAGAGGCGGGGCGGGAGGGCTTATGTAGCTGACACTGCCCGTCTCCTAGTAACGAATGCCGCACAGTATGTGCACAGAATTCCATCAGAGTACAAGCATGGACGTCACATGAACCGGAAAAACACACATGGCACGAGAAAGACGCAAAAATGCAGAAAACGAAATTAGATGACGCAAAACTGCAGCCGACGCAGATGTCGCTGCACTAGAATTTAATTGTATGAAAAAGGCAACACAGCAGCTCGTTCCAGCTGTCGACGCCTTCAGGGGAAAAACTAAAGGGAACGCTGCTTGGATGCGTACGTGTGGATGCAGAAGTTACGGTTTGTTTGCTGACGGCGATTTTGTGACGCCAGCAGGATGTGAAAGCGTTTGCGCACATCCAGCCTAGGCAAACAAGCCGGTTGTTCGTGACGTGAAAGTGGGAACACTTGGTGGTAGCGTAAAGTACATTAGTCCAGAAGGCAACGCTCGAAAAACCATGAAATCGACTATAAACGCGAAGATCATGGCACGATGTGGCTAGTAAGAGTTCTGGAACAGGTTCTCGTGAATGAAAATGGTGATGTGTGCTTTGCTCTGAGTGTGGAACCTCATACAGGGGTTATGGAGTGTTGTTCCTGAATAGCGTGATGCGGCCGAGCCCTGCGATTGGTCGATTCATCCAACTGGCCAATCACAAGACTCGGCTACACCGCCCCTTTCCAGGTACAACGCTCCACACCTCATACAGGTGAAGGCGCAGCGGTACGTCTCCTTCATGAGGCATATTTCACATTGCTGAACAGTAAATCGTGCTGGGACCCGCATAGGGGGGGGGAGGCGGCATGTAGGGCGGAGCCACGCAGGCTGCAGCCAACAGCAGACGTCGGTGAGCGCTTCCTTCCATCGAAGTGGCCCTCAAATTGCGTTGGTCATGAAGAGCAAGTTCACTGTCTACGGACATTTACCACCCGCGCGCGTCGTGTCAGGCTGTTTTGCCTTCTTTGAACATGGGAGGAAACATCCGGACACGCTTCAAAACGTGGTCTAACTCATTCGAGCACTTTATTAGGCATATTAGGTCAAAGCTGATTTGTCCTTCCTAGGAAAAGAGCAGGAACAGCCGTATTCTATGCATCGTCTCACCGGGGCCTGATGTGCGCGGGTGGTAAGTGCCCGATAATCGCGGGTGTGGGACATGATGAGGCAAAAGTGGGTGGGCAATGTGCCTGCGATTGGTTCATTCAGACCCTGGCCCCGCCCCTGACGATAGACTCGTATCAATTTGCGCGCGATTTCATCATACTTGCCTATGCAAATTTGAATGTGAGTGGGAACG